>CAXHUQ010000202.1:37200-59550 GCA_964020085.1 Micromussa lordhowensis
GCCACATATATTTTAATAGCTGGATTTGATGACTTTGTTTTGCTGTATGAGTATACAGCTTCTTTTCACATTTAGTTTCTACAATTTTGATACATTGCTGTCGAGTTTGGATTTATACAGTACGAAACTGTTAAAAGAAGACGTCGTTTCGTGCTGAACATACGGGGGTGACAACTCTAACAAACGCTGTTTGAGCACTACAAGGTCTTAACTTAAGTCCTCCCGGAAATTTGGATCATCCTCCCGAATTTTTGGGAATTTTTGGGATACTTTCCCGATTTTTTTTCTGCAATGTCCCGGAATTATCGCGTGTTTCCCGGAAAAATTTTTAAGTGTCCCGATTTCCGGAGAAATCTCCAGATTCCCGGAACAATTTCGGCTTTGTCCCGAAACAGCGTTTGTTAGAGTTGTCACCCCCCGTGAACATGGCTATTTTAATCGCTGGGGCAGTGATAGTTAACCACTTCCCAACTGTGAAAACGATGAACATGACAGAATTTTGATAGTTTGAATATAGAAATTCGGCTTGATCCAGACTCAATGGTTTTTATTTAATTATGCTCACAAATTTATTTATTTTTATTTATTTATTATCTTGCCACACAGAATAAGTTACAGATATAATAGAAATGATACTAAACAGTTAATTGACATTAAATTGAAATAAGTATACAGCTTGAGAGGAGTGACTGTGGCGGGGAAATCTCCGAGAAGCAAGGCTTATGAGGAAGAGAGATTTCCCCCCACGGGCAATTTAAATACTAGGCGGCATTTTAAAAATAAATAATAAAGACGTATATCTTAAGTATATAAGTGAGGTTACACAAGAAGATAGATATAAAGTATTAAGTATTATGGTATTTAAGTTGAATCTTGTCTGGCTCTTAAAAATGGCTTGATCACACGCTTGAATATATTAAAAGTCGGGGCGTTTTTAATGTTGCTCGGTAATGAATTCCATATTGTAGGACCTTGAAACAGGATCGAAAATTTCTTGATATTTGTTCTACAGTTATGGGGTCGGTAAAAGGTAGAGTATCTTGTTGAATATTGATGAATCTGATTTCCAGTTTGAAAGATTTGATTAAAAGCAATTGGTAAAGCGTCATTATGATATAGGTACATGAAAGAACTTACTTGGAGTGAGTAGATACTAAAGACATCAAGAATTTTTAAATTTGCAAAAAGAGGTTTACTCGAAGCCTTGTAGTCAGCCCTAGAGATCGCACGGACTGCTCTTTTCTGCAGTAGGTAAATTCGTTGCAGGTTGGTGACATAAGTAGAGGCCCAAATTAAATTGCAGTAAGTAAGATATGGATAAACAAGGGCATAGTATAGTGTAAGAAGAGATTTTGAGGGCAAATAGTATTTTGCTTTATAAAGTAACCCGACAGATTTAGAAATCTTAGCCGTAATAAAATTAACATGAGTTTTCCACGTAAGATGCTGATCAATATAAACTCCGAGAAACTTAGTATTATCTACTTGTTCAAGTATATTATTTTCTATCACAATCTGTCTATTGATAGGTAACATTTTTTGCCTTGGTCTGAAAATCATAAGTTTTGTTTTCTTGACGTTGATTGATAACTTATTGGCTTTTAGCCAAGTTGAAACATTTTGGAGCTGATCGTTAAGATGGGAGGTAAGTATATCCAGGTCACTATGTTCTAAAAATACACTGGTGTCATCAGCAAACAATATGAATTCGAGGTCATTAGAACTAGAGCAGGCTGGGAGATCATTTATATACATTATAAAAAAGAGCGGGCCTAATATAGAGCCTTGCGGTACGCCACAAATTTGTCTTAAACCATCAGATTTAGAATCGCCAATTTGGACATATTGTATTCTATTACGAAAATAGTCAGTTACCCATTGATGGGCTATCCCAGTGATGCCACATGCTTCTAATTTTGATAGTAGTATTTCGTGATCAAGGGTATCAAAGGCTTTTGATAAGTCAAGAAATATTCCGGCTAAATATTTTTGGCAGTCAACGGCGTTAGCAACTTTGTTCAAAAAATTAATCAAGGCGTGGGAAGTAGAGTGGCCAGGTCGAAAACCGAACTGATGTTTAAACAATATGTCATTATCGACTAAGAACTGAAATATGCGATTATAAACAGCTCTTTCGAAAATTTTAGAAAAGGCAGGAAGTATAGAAATTGGTCGGTAGTTTTGTGCTAAGCTGGCATCATCAGATTTATAGACAGGAATAATTTTAGATATTTTCAGTCTATCTGGAAAAACTCCTGACGACAAAGATAGGTTTATAATTGATAACAGAGGACCTGAAATGATGTCGAGTGTTTTTTTGATAATAGAAATTGGAATGTTGTCAGCTCCGGGGGCCTTACCGTCCTTAAAACCTTTTGTTATTGTTTTGAGTTCCTCGGCAGTTACATGAGAGAAGCTTGACAGGGAGTCTGAGGGCACTTTATTTATAAAATCCTGGAACGACTTGGAGGCAGGGGCTATTTTATCAGCCAAATTTGGACCGATGTTTGTAAAATGAATATTAGATGAATATAAAATGAATATTAGAACAAATTAACCTTATTTTGTTTACTTTGGCACAGGGATCTATCAATATAGAAAGTATGAGCAAAATCTATTTTGTTTTGACTGTGTCTGCGATTTTGACGATCGTATCTGATTTTTACTGACAATGACTCTTAAATACCAACAGTTAATGTGCCAGAAATATCACGTGCCGTAGATCAAGACAGATAAATTAATTTCTATGAGCTGAAGTATGAATAACTTTAGAAAACTGGCAAATTGAAGTGCGATCATGCAAAAGGTGGTAAATCTAGTCTCAACTATTGAGCAATGTACAAGTAATAATAATACCTTTATTTAAAGAGGGTAACACCTACATGTAATACTATAAAAGTATTCTCTCTAGTGGCCCTCTAATAACAAAAATATTGAATAACAATTACAGCAATTAAGATAAAAAGCCTATAGATAAGTAAATAGGAGAATCTAGATAGATAGATAGATAGATAGATAGATAGATAGATAGTTTATTCACCTTAAAAACTTGCAGCCAAGAGCTGAATTGCGATAAGGTTTACAAATACAAAATTTACAACTATACTAAATTACAACTAATTATAGAGCTTGACGAATACGCGAGGGGGGGGGGTTATCCAACATAATTAGCCAATTAAAATATGTTATAGAATCACCAATTCAAAAGCATGCGGCAAGTTCCTATGTAAAATAAGAAACAAAATTATTTCAAGTTCTCAATTACTATAAACGTAACTCAAGGGAAAACTATTCTTGCATCTTCCAGTTTTGCACTTCGGACGGATAAATGTTCTTTGTTCTCTCAGATAGTAGCTTGGTTGGTATTTACTTGGGAGTAGTTCGTGAAGGCTGTGAGATTGATTTGCACATATTTCATCAAATAACTTTGCCGCAATTGCCTCTCTTCTATCATACAGTGTTAAAAGTCCAGCTAGTTCTAGAGCCTTAGCATACGATAGCTCGGGGTAAATAATCTTCATGGCGCGTTTTTGGAGTCTTTCTAGGTCTTCGCTTAGGTAACTTGGTAGAGCCCGGTGAAAAACTGGGCTGCCGTACTCGAGAATGGAGCGAATGCATGTAATGTAAAATAGAAGAAGCTCTCTTGTGGCAACATGCGATTTCTTAAGCTGTCTGAGAAAATATAATCTTGTTGAAACCTTTCTAACTAGTTCTGACACATGAGCATTCCACTTTAAATTACTGCTTATATTAAGTCCTAATAATTTCACACTGTTCACAGTCTCTAGAGTCTGGCGGTTAACCCAGATAGGGTCAAATTCAGGTTCGTTTTTTGCAAAGCTAATCCTAAGCTCTGGAAACCGTCAGCCCTTGCTTGTGTTGCGAGATCGTCTACCATTTGCTGAATACAGCTCTCTTGGCCTTTAGCTATCACCTCAGAGATTGTAGTATGTGTGAAATTATTAGGTACATATTTCCACATATCTGCCTCTCCTGCATTCAAATCATTAATCATTATTAAGAATAGCCACGGCCCAAGCTTTGTTCCCTGTGGAACACCGGCTGGAATGTAACGCCATTCGGAGAAGCAGTCCTGGGCCAGTTTAACTCTCTGTCTCCTGTCCGATAAAAAGTCAGTAATCCAGCATAAGATATAAGCAATAACAGTAAAACTTTTAAAAGTAAACTGAGTGCACTTGAGTGCAAGCACAAAGGGCTTCTTTTTACAAACTTGATGTTTGATAGTTACCGCTGTCATCTACTATTACATAGCGACTGAGTTTCATTACGCAAAACATGGCTCAGTGTATGGATCGAGGTGTTATGTATGGGGAAAAATGTTAATAGTCCATTTTAGCCAAAATTTTGATACATGTATTTTGGTAACAAAAATAACTGACCTCAATTCCAACACCTCCACATGCTGCTGAAAGGCGAGAGTGATGTTTCGCGTAATGAAAGTCAGTCGTTATGTAATAGTAGATGACGGTGGTAACTATGTCACGTTTCACAAGCTAAACGTTCGGATAGAGATTAAAAAAATAGTAACACCTCACAACGTTAACTTGAGCCACCTGTGTTCCAGTGCAATAGGTTCATCCAAATTTTTACTTTTTGCTCCATCTTTCTGAAGTCGCAATGACACCAAGCTTCCGAAACCCTGAAAAATGTCATTAATTATGTCAAACCTGCACGGCATGTGACCAAAACGTGCCACGTTTCTGTGACAAACATTCATGGTTTGTGCTCCAAACGCAACATTTTCATTGGTCAAGTCGATATCATTGTCTGGCTGGGAAACTGTCTCGTTTGAAAAATAAACATGCGCGAAAAAATGTTCACGCTTCACGGTTGAATGCAAATGGTAGTAATGAAGGAATGAAAATTTAACTATTGTATTGAACATTTGTTTTTAAATTTAAGATTATGTCCATTTCATAACATCCACCAATAGGCTGGGCTGGAAGCTCTCAAAGTAGCACATACTATATAGCAGACTGCTTATGAGCTTTAATCAAACCCATGTTATTTACAAATCACACCCACAAAGCGATGTAACTAAAAACAGCAGTAGATTGTAAGTCTCTAAGAGTTAAACCCAGCTGCCTGATGTACTGAAAAGCATCTTTTATTTTGTGATCATCAGGGCACACCCATAATAGAAGACAACAATGACAGGTAAAATAAGTTTGTGTTAACATGTATTTGTCAAGTAGGCGTTTGGTATTATACAGAGTTTTGTTTTGTTAAGGAAACGTATGGAAGAAACTATTCTGGGATGAATAAAATTTGGAAGCTTGTGTACTATATTGTCTTGATTTGGTCATATTCATTATTAAAAAGCAAATGAGTCATGTCAAATTAACTCTGCAATCTATATTTTTGATATAAAGAAGTTCTCTAAGGCTCTAAGTTGGTTATTAGACGTTGTATAGTTGAGTGTCAATAATTTTGTTAAATACCCAATTCCAAATTGGAAACAATTTGCCTGAAAATTTGAATTTCTTTTCAATTGATGAGATTTTTTTAGGTTGTTATCATACTTCATTGTTATATGGTTTACTCCTTTAGCTGATGGATAATCGAGATTCCTCCTCCAAGGGACTTTTTCTGCAACACTCAGGTATTAGTTTTTAATGGGTTAATTTATTTTGTTATGAAAGACCATTAAAGTGGTACTATGATAAAAAAATCATTTCCTTTTCTTCTTCTGATTTTGAAAGCGTCTTCGCTCAACACCCAACTGGCAAAATTTTGAGCTTTGAGTTTTATCCGAAGGCTGTTTGTTTTGGTTGTAAGTTTTGGATTTGGTGGTCTGCCATTACTCACGTTAAAAACTGACCGATAGGACATCAGAGGGTTGGATGTAGAGAAAATGACGTCATTTACTCACTAGGTTAACATTTCAGCGTGTAAACGCAATTTATTAAATATGCAAAACATGGGTTTAAAAGTCAGAAAGCCAGAAACTCCCGTGCTGCATATTAATTCAACCGCATACACAGGCATTGCATTCTTAAACTAATGAGTCTTTGATGTCATTTTCTCCTCGACCCAGCTCTCTCAAGATTTTAAAGTTATAAATAATGCTGGACCAATAATACTTACTTACTTAGCACTTAGATCTCTCCGTGCCAGAAGGCGCATAAGGCCACAACCCTCGTCTTCCAACCCACTCTGTCTTCCGCTATGACTTTGACTTCTCTCCAGCTGTTCCACCCTTCATTCTTTCGCTCATTTTCCACGGTTCGTCTCCACGTGGTCTTTGGTCGACCTACTGCCCGTTTCCCTTCTGGTTGCCACCCTAACGCTACCCTGCAGTTGTCGGTTGCATCTTTTCTCAAGACGTGCCCGATCCAGTTCCAGCGCCTCCTGCGGATCTCATCACTGGTCTTATTTATTCCTGTAATATCCCCTATCCTCTCGTTGCTCACTCTCTGTGGCCACCGAATTCCGAGGATTCGTCTGAGGCACACAAACTGGAATGCGTCCATCTTCTTTTCCTCCACCTTTGTCATTTTCCACGCCTCGCATCCGTAGAGTAGTACTGGGCGTACTAGCGTCTTGAACAGCTTGATCTTCGTTTGGCGTCCTATGCTCCGTAACCTCCATATCTTGGTTAGGTTATAGAACGCCCTTCTTGCTTTATTTAGTCGGTTCCTAATATCTTCAGTTCCACCACCATCTTTCCTGACCGTTGCTCCGAGGTATACGAATTCTTCCACTTCTTCGACTTCATCTTCTCCAATCTTGACCCTGTCCTGCCATCTTGCATTCGATCTCATCATCTTGTATTTTGCCACATTGAGCTTCAGTCCTACACGCCCAGCGTTCTCCACCAATCGATCCGTCTTGCTCTGTATATGCTCGTACTTCGACGAGATCAGAGCAATATCGTCTGCGAAGTCAAGGTCTTCTAATACGCTGGTGAAGTTCCATCGTATTCCATTCTTATGCCCGTGTGTCGTCTTTCTCATCACCCAATCTATTGCTATGAGGAAGAGAAATCCTGACATAACACACCCTTGCTTGACTCCCGTCGTGATCTTGATCCACCTCGTCTGTTCCCTGTCATCCATTACCGTACACTCAAAATCCTCATACATGATTTTAACCATCTTCACCAGCTTTTCAGGTATGCCGTACGACTTCATGATCTTCCACAAGCTTTCTCTATGGATCGAATCAAAGGCCTTCTCGAAGTCAATGAAGTGTGTGTATAGCGTCGCTCTCCACTCATTCACCTGCTCCATGATGTTGCGGAGAACGAAGATCTGCTCCACAATAATAATAACACTTTATTTAACCATGTGTCACCTAGGAGCTAAAAGCTCGTTTAAACGTGAACGTGAAACAAATTACAAATACTGAGCTAATAAAAAATTATGATAAATAAAAATATTGTTAAACTATATGATATCTAATTAGTATGTAAGATGTAATTAAGTATAATATCTAATTTGCAATCGAATGTACACTAAAATTAAATTCGAAGAATTAAAATAATTCATATGTATGCTATGGGAGACCTGTGTGTCTAGCTCAGTCTCCAAGATCCAAAGTTAAAGCCTTGCCATAAACGAAATCAACGCGAGCTTAAAAGCTGCCAAGTCAGGACACTCTCTAACTTTAGTGGGTAAACCATTCCAAAGCTTGGTAGTTAAATATGACCATGACTTATGCATATATTCCAAATTGAAAGATGGCAGCATGAGGCGTGTGCTAGCCCCCCTCAGATTGTAATTTACATTTAAAACGTTAAAAAACTCGCTAAGAGACTCTGGTCCCTGTCCTCTTAAACATTTATATAAAATGACTAATGACTGAAATTGCCTCCTTGTCTCTAGGTTCTGTAATTCAGCTAAGTTAAGGAGGAAATCATAAAACACTGAACTTGAATACCTTAGGATAGTCCTATTAGGATATAGTAATTAGTGTCCTCTAACTTGTTTTTGAGTCCATTACTTATTCCTAACAGGAGTGGGCTACAATACTCTAGATGAGGTAGTACATATGCTTTGTAAAGGCGAATCATAACATCTTGTGGTATAAACCTACACAGTTTGCGCAGGGCAGCTGTCTTAGCACATGCCTTCTTAAGTTGTTGTTGTATATAAGGCTTAAATGTTATTCTTTCGTCTAAAGTGACACCAAGAATCTTCAAACTATCAGTCAGCTCTATATTATTATCTTGCAGATTAATAGTATATCTATAATTTACTGGGCCAATGGCCATGGATTGGGTCTTTGTTGCATTGATTTGTAAGTAATTATGCTGGAGCCATGTACACACTACTTGAAGATCTGAGTTAATAATGTATTCTAAAACAACAGGAGATATATCTGAGGCATAAGCAGTTGTGTCATCAGCATATAATCGCAATGAAGTGCCTTCTATAAAATAATTTAATCATTCATGTATATGTTAAACAACAAAGGACCTAAAAGGCTCCCCTGAGGGACCCCAGTCGTAACAGTTCTCCACTGAGAATAAGTATTGTCAAGTTTAACACGCTGTTTCCTTTCACATAGATATGCAGTCATGAGTAGTAATGCCCTCCCTGAAAAACCATAGGCCGTCAATTTAGCTAGAATAAGTGAATGACACACAGAATCAAAAGCTTTACTTAGATCCACCGCGACAGCGGCAACAGCTTCTCGCCTGTCAAGGCTTGCCCTCCAGTCCTCAGTCGTCTTAAGGAGAGCTGAACAACAAGAGTGTCCTCTTAAATAACCAGATAAATTATGAGACAGCTTACATTGAAAGGCCTCATACATCTGATCAAACATGACTCTTTCAAAAACTTTGGACAAAGCAGTCAATATTGAAACTGGCCGATAGTTGGCCTTATCAGTCTCTTCCGACTTCTTGTGTATGGGAGAAACATTACTGCACTTAATAAGTAAGTAAGATTCCAGTTAAAATAAACAGGTGTCTTTTTAAAATCAAATCAGAACGTAAAACTTGGGTCAGTTAGTGTTTAGTTAACATAGTTTTGAAATCCAAAGAAAAAAAAGAATTGTTTTTTTGGTCGTAGTACCACTTTAAATAATGTATTATTTGCAGTACCCTTTTGGATAGTTATGTGTTAGTTTATTGATGATAGAACTGGAGGCATTGCATCTTTTTGTACTGTTCATGTAATGTTTCGTACAAGTGTCAAATGTTGAAATATCTTGGCCTGTAAATTCTTCAAGACAAGCAGTGCACATTTTGTGTGTTTATCAAGTCCGTAGGTCAGCAGTCTTTTCAGTTAGTTTGACAGGAGCTGGATTAGGGCCAACGATATTAATTTTGTGTAGCCATTACGTGTGTGAAATAAGGTCCCATAACTGTTAAACAGATTGAGTGTTTGTTCCTTTGGGCAGAGAAATTTTCTACAAAAGCAAATAGTTATTTTATGGTGATAAAACATTGAATAACTTGCATGATTTTCTGAGTCTTATTGCCTGGGTGTAAATCTATGCAGCTGAGACATGTCAGACATGATGGTAAATGCATGGAAAATACAGTTACTTTGAGAGTACAATCCATGCAACTGTTCATTTAGTTACAGTCCTCTTATACATGTACTTCCTGGTCACTTTCATCAATAACATTGGTTTTGTCTGGGACTGTGCAAATGGTTTGATATGGTGATTTACTTATAACCAGCTGATTACAATACAGTATATAAAGTGTGGTGTAACCTTGTAATGCACACAGCTAAAGTAGATTATCCGGACACACATAATCAGTTCCATTTAGACAGGTGTTACTTTCCAGTTTAATTCCTTCAGGAGGATGGAAGTTCATCCTTAAATCTAGGGCCCATCAAGCATGTTCAGCCCTAAGCATCCAAAAATAGAAATGCGAAACGTTTGAAGTTCCTGCAAAACACATTGATAATCTTTTTTTTTAATTTCTTCAGCTTTACAGTGGACCACCCGTGAGACTTCTGAAATGTTAGAGCGAAAAAAGTGAGACAGCAGTGCACAGTGGTGTGGAGGTTGTTTATGCGCAAAAGATCTTGGAGATTTCTTATCAAAGGTGGCTTATCTTCAGACTTGCTTGAAAGTAAAAGTTCACATGAAATGTTTTTTATGTCTCTGGACACTATCTCTCATGTGGGCTTCAGATTGCACGCAAATAATCTTTCACCCATGTGCATAAGGAAAAATGTCACTTTGACCTAAATGTATGTTTATAATGTATATTTATCAATAGCAGATTACTTAGTTGTGACAGAGTTGAAAATAATAATTAAGTACCAGGCGAACGTATTTTGATAGCAACTTTTTTCAAATTTCAATTGCCAGAGATTTAACCCAAGTTAGTAGTAGTTAATGATATCTAGAAACAAGCATGCAATGGAACATCGCATATTTTTGACATTCCTTCTAACTGCATTACTGGTGAATCTGCAAGTAATATTGTGAATGAATTATACAAAACAAAGTACAATGACAATGAGATTTTGTATTCGATTGTAATGTGCCTTTACCATAGAGCATCAAGAAATGAGACAAATAGGACTGCATATTTTACCGTAGAATTAAGTATGGTACCTAATTTTCCTGTTGTTGAGGATAGAGACAAAACGCTTGTTGAGCAAGGCATTGGCCATGGGTAAGGTGTCCATGACGCATTATTCGATATGCATGTGGGGGAATTTTGATAGCAAGTGGCACGGCTCTGAAGTACCTAGGTGTTGGTAAGCGCATTGAACAGCATAATGTATGTTTGTTATTTATAATGATTTTTTTCCTTGCATATTAATCAACATTGCAGTAAAAAGAGTGTGTGAAAATGGAACAGTTATGGTCTGTCAAGGCCTAACTGTGGTTTATTTTATTAAAAGAGAGAAGATTATAATAATGGAAACCGCCTAAATACTGTAAATACCTGCCGTCAGGCCCAGAAGATGTAGACTTTGATGGGTCATTATAACCACTCTGTATTGATTGATACCAAAATCGTGGTATCAAAAATGTGCCCAATCATTGGTGAACATGATGCTGTTAAATTTGTGGCACAATACATTACCATAGCAACAATATAACCTGCTAAAAACACCCTTAATTTTAGGTTTGAGCGCTGATAATTAAAAAACAAGCTCAGTGACCCTTATTTTAATTATCTCATGATAACATGCAACTTTTAGCAAAGTTTAAAAAAATGTGGTGGAGTGGGTTCAGAGCCACCTTAAATTTACAAAACTCTGCAAAAAGTTGCAGATTATCGTGCTTATCATAATTCAATGATTAAAAATAAGGGTCACCGAGCTCGTTTTTGCTCATGGATGTATTACATCCATGAGCTTGGGAGGCAGTCGGATCGTGCTGGATCACTCACTCACTCACTCACTCACTCTCACTCGATTCTGATTAATTTATTCATTAAAATCGAATTAAATAGTTTTCTGCTCTCTCTCCCCTGCTAAGTATGGTTTTGTTCTATATACTTCTTCCTGTAGGTTTTGCAGGTTTTAGCGGTGACTAGAGGCGAAAATTTTTGTCCAGTAACATGGAGTCTATACATGGCGGTTGACGCGGCACAAAGATGGTTTTTGGTTCAATCAGTGGAGTTAAGCTAAGTAACAGTAGCTGCGACAAATGGACATGGGAAGATTAGAAGGATGTACTTTACCATTTATGTGTGGCAGCAGGAGGATGGTTTTTCATTCAGTTAGACCTTTGTGAAGTGATAAAATGGAAGGAACACTAGCCTCGGCAATGGACATTGAAACCCTGAAAGCTACGATGTTCGCTTCGAAATCTTTAAAAAAGCGACGATGTCACGATTGAGGACAAGTTGTTTAAAGTCTTTTAAAATGTCATCTGGAGGAAACAATGCAACGGGGAATGAACTCTGTACGATCATCGGAAGCTAAGGTAAGCCTCCATATTTTTTACTATACCTTTTATAAGAGGGGGATTATTTCGTTCACAAAGAAGCACTGGTACAGCTCTGTGTAGGCTGTGTAGGCAGGTACAAAAGTCGGACCATAACAACTTGGTCACTGATTTAAATAAGA
The DNA here is from genome assembly GCA_964020085.1 of Micromussa lordhowensis. Classification (NCBI taxonomy): domain Eukaryota; kingdom Metazoa; phylum Cnidaria; class Anthozoa; order Scleractinia; family Lobophylliidae; genus Micromussa; species Micromussa lordhowensis. The sequence goes on from CAXHUQ010000202.1 coordinate 49,218, forward strand.
ATAGCACCTATCTTTGTATGCCTCATTCTTGAATAGGTGCTATTGTTATTCAATCAGCAATCCGAGTTTATCTTGTCCGATTTTTGTACCTGCCTGATGAGATTTCTATTGTTGGTAGTGGCATGTTCAACTTTTTGAACTTAAGATTACAACAAATTACGGGAAGTAATGAACCATTTGGTGGAATAAGCTTGGTAATTGTTGGAGATCTTTTCCAGCTCAAGCCAGTTTTTGATAAGTGGATCTTTGAAAATTCCCAATCTGGCTATGATGAATTTGCCACTAACATTTGGACAGAGTACTTCACCCTCTTTGAACTGACAGAAATAATGAGACAAAAAGATGACAAAGAATTTGCTCAGTTACTCAATTGTTTGAGAGAGGGAAAGCACTCTGAAGATGATATAGCCATTTTGAAACAAAGACTTATGAAAGTACATAGAGGGCCTGGATTAGATAATTACCCTATGAACATGGCACATTTATTTACTACAAACGCATCTGTAGATGCTCACAACAATTCTATGTATACCCTCTCTAAAGCTGATAAAGCTCAAATTAAGGCTGTGGACATTATAGTTGGGGACATGTCTGATGATCTCAAGAAACAAATGAAAAACAAAATCCCTGATGATCCAACAAAGACAATGGTTTATGAAAGTGAAGAATGATCCTCGCAGTGAATTTTCCAATTTAAGCAACTGGAAAGAAGAAGCCTGAAAAAAATCAGGGCCTCAACGGGAATCGAACCCGTGACCTCCGCGATACCGGTGCGATGCTCTACCAACTGAGCTATGAAGCCACACATTGGGAGCGAGGTCAATTTGTTGAGTTCATATCTTCCCGTGAGGAGTGAAATGATGTAAGTATACATGAAATAATTCATATATTTGAACTGCAGTCATAGATGAAAGTGAAGAATGATCCTCGCAGTGAATTTTCCAATTTAAGCAACTGGAAAGAAGAAGCCTGAAAAAAATCAAGGCTTCAACGGGATTCGAACCTGTGACTTCCGCGATACCAGTGCGATGCTCTACGAACTGAGCTATGAAGCCACACAGAGGTAGAGCATCGCACCGGTATCGCGGAGGTCACGGGTTCGAATCCCGTTGAGGCCCTGATTTTTTTCAGGCTTCTTCTTTCCAGTTGCTTAAATTGGAAAATTCACTGCTAGGATCATTCTTCACTTTCATCTATGACCGCAGTTCAAATATATGAATTATTTCATGTATACTTACATCACAATGGTTTATATTTGCTAGTGTCATTAGCAACTGCAGCAAAATATGACTTGACAACTAATATTGATGTGACTGACGGACTCACTATTATGGTGCAGAGTGTGTCATAGAATACAAAGACTATAGAGTTGAAAATTCTACCAGACCAAGTATTATTTGGGTCTCATTTCCACATCCTGACATTGGCAGAAACCAGTGTAGAGAAAATGCACATTTGTACAAGGCAGCTATAAATAGAAATTGGAGACCAATATTGGTAGTAACAAGACAATTTTGAGTCAATAAAAAAAGTCAAGTCAAAATTCTCCTGCCCCAATTTCCACTTAAACCTGCTGCTGCCAAGACTATTCACCATTGTCAAGGCGACACATTAAATCAGGCAGTTGTTGATTTTCCAGCAACCACAAGAGAGCACATGCATTATGTTGACTTGAGCCGTGTACTAAACAGCTCCACACTGCATAATCTTAATTCGAATGAAATCAAAATAAAAGTTAGTGAAAAAGTTAAAAGTGGAATGAGTAGACTAAGAACACAAGTAAACCTTGTGCCTTTAGTAGTGTTAAAGACTGACAATTTACACCAAACAAAAACAATGTTGTTTCAGAATGTTAGATCTCTGTACCTTCACATAGATGATGTGCGAAGTGATTACAACATTCAAAAAGCTGATGTCAACATTTTTGTTGAATCAGAACTTTGCTTGTTAGATAGAGATGATACATATCAGCTAAGTGAATATACTCTTTACAGAAATGACTGTAATCAGTCTAACATAAGAACTTGCTATGGAACCGCCGTGTACATTAAGAATGATTTCAATTGTACTAAAATTCCATACAGATATAACTTTAATAATTTGGAAATCACTGTTATGGTGTTAAGCCAACAAATTCCAAATATTCATGTTATTGGTATCTATCACTCCAAAACTAAAGTTACAATTTTAGAGTTAATTTATGCTCTCACTCATATTCACAACTCAGCATTAATAGAACCTACAATTCCAACTGTGCTGCTTGGCAACTTCAATATTGATCTAATACAGGGGAATTCAGAATAAAAGGCTCATAGAAATATCTTGTAGCAGACAAAGGATACACTCAGTTGATTAACCAGTTCACTACTGACTACCGTACACAGATACATGTAGATCATGTTTATATGAATGTGCCACAATGTGTACAATCAGCAGGTACCCTGGAGTCTTACTACAGTGATCATAAACCTATTTATATTCCCATGAAAGCAACTATTTAAATCACATGGGAAAACAATCAGAAAATTTATTGGCAGAAACAAAGAATGGTGTGAATTCACTATGCTATTCATGTCCCTAAATTCCTTGTCTTCATAGACATTCATGGTTAAAAGGGTTATTTTGTAGCCCCAATGTTCTTCAGCAAAAGTATGACATAATAACTGGCATTTCCTTTCTTAAACTCTTTCCAGAAAAGCAAGAAATACACTGGGCCACTGCATAGTTAGGTAAGTACCTTATTTTTATGAGGGGGGCCGGGGGGGGGAAGCAAATTAAAGATATTCATATTTTTTCTACATACAGCGTATAACCAGTTAATGTGTCACTATTATCTTTGTGTATTGCAGGGGAAGCAAGTTGTACTATTGAGCATCAGCATTTAACTCAGATGAATACTGCGATAACAACTACAATATGCAAGTGACAGTAAGCAGATGTTAATATTAACAACAACCTTACTGTTTATCAGCTGCCAAAGAAAATAACACAAGTCACCGTGAACACTTCATGGAATTAATCTGAGATTTACAGATGGATGTGGCATTCTCCTGCTTACAAAGAGAATAGGATGCTTTCAAGACTTGTGTCAGCTGACACTTAAACTGTTGAAACTCATTGTTTGCAAAAGACATTGGTTACAGGCAATATAAAATGTCTCTCCAAGCTGCATGTATAATTAATTACAGAGTTGGAAACACTTGATGGGAATTTTATCCATGTATGTTTCTTAAAGTCAAGAATGTCAACAAGTTAAATCCATCTAAACTCACTATGCGTGTCATACCTTAACTTATAGCTTTAGAGTGGAATACAGAAATTGTATAGAAACTTAAAAATGAAGAGAAGCACAATCAGTCCTTTTGTTTAGGACTACAATGAAACGAAAATAGTTTAAGAACCCATCATAAAGGAACAAAAAAGCTGAATGTGTTAATCTGTCTCTACTTAAAATGAAATACATGTACAAATCTTGCAATACTTAATTGAAGTATAAGCTATCCTAACTGTTCCAGCTTATACCTGTTGAATTCCATGCAGTTCTTAAAATGGTGGTTATCATGCTGTACTTTTACTGCATGTGTGCCCTGCTCCTATAAGATTGTTATTTATAACTGTGCAAAAATTGTATAATGTGTCTGTATGGGAGACTGCTGGACAGAATATGTCCTCTTAGCTTTTGTGTTCTACATTATGGTAGTAAGTATTTCAGTGGACTTAATATGAAGGACAATGCTCCTAACAAAAGCAGTGTTCATCTTGATTTTGTTGTTGCAATCATTTGAAATCTATTTTCAATGATGTAATTAATGGTTATTTATAATTTATAAAATGTTTTTTTCCATAGAGCAAATTCAGCCACGTAAAGGGTGGGAGGCATGGTTGCCTCATGGTTATTGTGTTTGTCTCCGGATCGAGCAGTGCAATGTTACTGTTAGTTAGATATTCTTTAGTGTTTGCTAGTTTGTTTGGCATTTTAAGATGAGCGTGATGTTTTGTATTGCGATGATGCAGATAGGGACTGTAGTGAGAAAGGTCTCCATCATTTGATTAAGGTAAAACAATATCAATATCAATAAGCAGAGGATATTTCCAACATTCCTAGTGATAAAGAGGATAATCTTGAACTCGGGAGAAACGTAGCACCCGTATGTACCTTAATCAGACACGTTGAAAAACAGAAGTTATTTATTCTTCGGCTTAATGTACAGCTGATGATAGTGGTACTCTTAATCTGGACTGAGTGTAGGTTATTTTCTGGAATGGTTTCATTGAATTTGCAGGGAAGGCTCTTATCAACTTGTGCTTGGAGGAATGTGCTATACCGAACACCCAATAGAGTTTCGTGAGCTAATATCAGGTGAACATGTTTTATTACCATGTGTTTTTTTTGTTTATGTCAACTGAAGGCGAAATTCCATGGAAATGGCGAGGAGGCTTCAACGTAAGTCTCCCCATTTGTTATAATGCACATCAGTAGAGCTGTAAAATTTTCCTGGGAAATGACGTATCCCGTGGGATTATTCTGCACGTCGCGAATACGGCATATTGCAATTCACGATATTGGACTGGAGCTTGCTTGCAATGGAGGCTCATGTGGGAGGATATCTTTAAAAAGACATTGTTATTTCCATTGTAAAAAGAGTACAGGCATTGGCGCCAGTTGCAAGCTAGTTCCAGTGTAATACCGAAAATAGGAATATGACCTGTTGAAAGCGTTCGTCACGTGGACACTTGTTTTCAGGAAGGTAGCACAAAGCTTGAGGACTGTCATGCTGTCTACTGCAAAACAGCATGGAGCTTTTTTCATGGATCTATTTCGAAATAAAATGTAGCTTTGTTTAATGGCGAGTACATCTCCATAGTTTTCACACCCTGTTTGCTTTACCGCCGAATACGATTTTTAACAAGTGAAATGTTTTAGATCAGGTATTAAGAATGGAAGTGCTTGGAATGGAAAATTGTGATGGCAGTTTTAACCCTCTAGTTATTTTGATTCTATTTTTAGCTGGAGTAAGAGTTGCCCAGGCCTAACCAGAGTATCTTGTAACCACATGTTCTTACATTCATGATAGAAATAAGATATTTAAGACGTGTTTATTGCATGGAAGGTGTTACTCTGTGATGTATACATGTATACGAAATAATTCATATATGAACCGCGGTTGTAGATGAAAGTGAAGAATGATCATCGCAGTGTATTTTGCAATTTGAGTAATTGGAAAGAAGAAGCCCGAAAAAAATCAGGGCTTGCTTGAATTGGAAAATACACTGCGATGATCATTCTTCACTTTCATGTACAACCGCAGTTGGTCATGAGTTATTTCGTATATACATCAGAGCATTTCATTCCTCGCGGGAAGATACGAACTCAATAAATTGACCTCGCTCCCAATGTGTGGCTTTATAGCTCAGTTGTTAGAGCATCGCACCGGTATCGCGGAGGTCACGGGTTAGAATCCTGTTTCAGCCTTGATTTTTTTTTCGGGCTTCTTGTTTCCAGTTGCTTAAATTGGAAAATACACTGCGATGATCATTCTTCACTTTCGAAGGTGTTACTGTTTTTAAGGAAACACCTCGATTTGTCATATGACTTTAACAGAAGACACGACAATAAGATAGTTAAAAGTATAAATTTGTTGAAAAGTAACATTTTAATGAGATAGTAATTTTATTGATTGATTGTTGTGTGATATGTGTGATTTGAAGCTATAAACAGAAAGCAAAGTTATGTTGAAAAGAACATACTGCCAAATATATATATAGACGAGGTTCCCGATTTGGTTTATTTTGTTACAAGTTGAAGATTATCCTGAAGCAAATGGGTTTGGCTTCATCTCAAAATAGAGTGCTAGTAGTTTTTGAGTGCCTTTCGATGACAGAAACGTTCATTAGTAAGGAGCTGTTGAATTTGTCGGTCTTCTCGGTCATCCTTGCGTTTTAAACTGCGCGCAGCTCAACACAGTCAAGTTGTGTTTCTTCATATACCCTAGTTCAACTCGTGCGCCACGCTTGTAAATAGGCAACTTGGCTGTGTTCTGTCAGTTGTGATTTCTAACCATGTCATGGTCATTTACATTATTTGTTTTATTATTCTGTTTCATTGGTCCTAAAAAGCAAAATAGGGAAAATGGTCAATTCTGATATGCGGTTTTGACTTGTATTGTACGGTCGTTATGTGTGTTTAGGAATGCCAGGTGGGATGGATTTGTCAATGGAGGTGATAATTTTGCACATTCAAAGAAAGTAAGCCACGAACGCGAGGAAGTTTTGATATGTAATGGAAAAATGCTCAAACTAGATACATTTCGTAAGCCACCAAAAATAACCCTTTGTTAAAAGGAACCTGGTAGGCTTTGTTTATTGTTGTACCGCGTCTGTTAGCTGTTTGAGGGATTGACGCACACCCCAAATAATTCAAGATGTCCAGATTCAGAGACGTTTTGATGGTACTTTGAAAACGTGTCTTGAAAGAACTGAAACGACAACACAGCGGAATGTAACCCCTGATGAACATTCTATCTTACTGAATCTGGAGTGACGCTTATATGTACTGCATGTTTTACTGTTTGAAAAGATGGTAGGTATTGTTTGAGAAAATCAACCATTGTGTTAATATTGGTGGAATCTGACACGCAGGAGGAGGAAGACACTACAAGTTAACGTAGATATTGAGCTGGTATTGACCGTCACGTTTGTACACGTTACGTTATTATTTTGAGATGAAGTCATGCTTAAGATCTCATTCAAAAATGGTACCTAGAAAGACAAGGCTATCGTTTTCGTAATACAAATAATAATTGTCTTACCCTGCTAATAACCCTAAGAAATGTTTTTTCCACTTACTTCCTTGAGCTGGATAGCATCGTTATCGTTCAACCAAAACAGCTATAACAACAGTAAGAACACTTTATTGCCCGTTTGAAAGTTTTTTATACAATTCATGTTGAAAGGGTTACCAGCTATCCCGTGAAAAAACTAAAAAACTGTATAGAAGTACATGAAATATCAAGCGAGTTGTATTTGAAAGATAAAAAGTGGACCGTAAGTTGTAATGATAGAGTGCTATTTGTTGAAGGGAAATTTGAGTTGGATGCTGCAAGAGAAGTTTAGAGTAAAAACCCTAAGCTTGCTCATCGCAAACTCGGAGGAGGCCCGGGTGAGAATAGTTTGGTGAAGGCATTGTGATGTAGAGGTAAGTGAGCATCCTGTGTCTGGTAGTAGATAATGGCGAATTGTAGTAAGCTAGCGTTCAGTTTCGTAAGAGTATTTTTGCCGCCTGGTGGTTGAAGGACATCATTAAGTCCGGATGCCCGTAAGTCAAAAGCACCTGTCGAAGAATTGAGAGGTGTTCTGTTGTTGAAACTGCCGAATAGCGCTTGCTCGGCGCTCGAGGGGTCCGTTGGCGGTAAAACGCAGATCGATCCAGGCGGACGGTCCCAAAGCAGTTATGTTGTCGAAAACCATGTCAGCGTGAGATGTGGCCTATCGGCGACGATAGTGCATGGACAAGGTTAACGACAAGGTGGCTGGTTTTGGAGATAGAAAAAAAACTTGTATGACGAAGACTACAATATCTCCATCGCAAAATGATTTTTGATCATAGCACGTCATGTAAGCTCTACCAAACCATCCACAGGACCCAAACAGTCATACCCACGACGCACACACTCCGCCACGAAGCATTTTATTTGCTACGATCTTGTTTCCTTGATTGTATGTAAAATATCCTTTCTTTTCCTTTTATCGAAGCGTTGGACTCCAAGAGAATACGCTAAAAAGGTTATTACGCTAGCAGCCATGGAATTCGCCGCCCGACATCGCAGCTTTCACTTCGGCTAGCTTGGTGACAAATACGATCGTGATTAAAATTTTGCGAGTATTCCTTCCCTGTGCGAGTTATCAGAATTTGCTTAGGTAACCAAGCTAGAACTCGCTGCGTTTATGTTCTAAAACCTCGGATTGTCTCCTGGCTGGCGTCGATAAAGAACGCAGGTTGTACTACTCGTAACCGCAGCAGGTCTCTCTCCAAGGTGAGCAGCGTCTTGTTGATAGAACAATGCAGGTAACGGTAGTGGACAAAATAGATCACTCACTTGGAGAAAAGGATTGGCCAAATGCCTGGTTCTAATTAGTGCACGTAGACCTTGATGGTTGGAGGTTGGCAGTGTGTGGTGTGTGGTGTGCGGTGTGCCTGGCCTGCCATGGAGCATGGAGGGGGGAAGGGCAGCAGCCAAAGCAAGGGGGAAAGAGGAGACAGACAGACCCCGTGGGAGGGAGCTTGACTCTAGTCTGACATGGACACGTAGGGTGACACGCGCGCGCGAGAGAGAGAGAGGTGTAGAATGAATGAGTGGGAGCAAGCAGGGTCCTCCTGCGTGCCACGTTGCCACGGGGCGGGGGTGACGGTCTTGCGAGGGCGCTACCGATAGCAGGCAGGCAGGCAGGCAGGCAGGCAGGCAGGCAGGCAGGCAGGCAGGCAGGCAGGCAGGCAGGCTTAACCCTAGATGAAATAAAGATCGGGGTATCGTCAGTGGTAGAGCAGCCTTGTCGCTAGGAGATGACGAAGCCTTTGCTCAATGTAAGAGAGGTGTTGAAAAGATCTCCCTTTGTTGTTGCTTTTTTTTTTTTTCGCGGGTTAGCAAAAGCAGGAAGGCTCCCCTTGTTTGGGGTGGGTGGTAGGGCCTTGCACACCTGCTGCTTGTGGAGCTTGTTGCTTGAGGTATTAGGGTTCTATGTAAGGCTCCCCTTCCTTGTTTGGAGTGGGACCTGTTGTTTTCTTTCTAAGTCGAAAAGGCTCCCCTCCTTTGGAGTGAGTACGGCCTGCCTGTGATTTTCTGTCAAAGTCGAAAAGGCTCCCCTCGTTTGAGAATGTCAAACGAGGGGAGCCTTTTTGACTTAAAAAAAAAAGAACGTCACCGTAAGGGATAGGGTTCACGCGTTCATGGTTAAAGGGATAGATAGGGTTACAGGGATAGATAGGGTTCGCGCCTTCAGGGTTAGAGGGATAGCTAGGGTTTGCGCCTACAGGGTTACAGGGATACATAGGGTTGGCGCGTTCAGGGTTAAAAAGGGATAGATAGGGCTCGCGCGTTGAGGGTTAAAGGGTTAGGGTGGAAGTGGAAGTCTAAGTCTTTAGACTTAGACTTAGACTTAGACTTTGACTTTGACTTTGACTTTGTCTTTGTCTTACTTTTTGACATTAGGGTTAGGCCAATGCCCTAACCCTAACCCAACCCCCATACACAACTACGGGAAATCCTCTTTTCACCGGTTCACGCTTGTAGAAAGTGGTCATGGCATGGGATGGAGTTGGAATGGAGTAAGATGACTAAACCCTAGCCCTAAAACTATTTTTGCTGGGCCCTGCTTGGTTGCCCCTAATCTCAAGACCCCCGCCCCAAACTTGGTGTGCGCACTCGCACAAACCGCACAAACCCTGCGAACAATTTCCTGCCATTACGTCTTCAAAAGCAAACAATTCGCGATGCTGGGCATACTAGGGAAGCCGACGCCCGATGTCGTGCTACAGACTGAAAGTGGTACTTGCACATAATGTGAGGGCCCCAAACTTGGCGTGTGCACTAGCACAGACCCTGCCAAGACAATGGTGGCCTTACTTTGGAAAATCATGACATTCGCAGTCCTGGGCTAACTACAGAGCCGGCCACGCCCCGCTATCTGCTAAACCGAAACCAGTACTTGCGAATGATTTCCCGGTCCCAAACTTTGCATGTGCACTCGCACGGACCCCGCGAATGCATTGCTGGCATTAGTTTGCAAAATCATGACATTGACAAACCTGGGCTAACTAGAGAGGTGGCCACGCCCTGCTATCTGCTAAACCCAAAGTACTACTTGCGAATGATTTCCAGGTCCCAAAGTTGGCGTGTGCACTCACAGGGACCCTGCCAATACACTTGTAACGTTAGTTTGTAAAATCATACAATTGGCAAACCTGGGCTAACTAGAGGCGTGGCCACGCCCCGCTATCTGCTAAACCTAAAGCACTAGTTGCACATAATTTGGAGGCTGCAAACTCTGCATCTGCACTGGGACCGACCTCGGGAATGCAGCGGTGGCGTTAATTTAGAAAATCGCAAAATTCACAAAGCTGGGCTAACTAGAGAGCCGGCCACGCCCTGTTTCTTTCTAAGCTGAAAATCATAGTTACACTAAATGTGCAGGTGCCAAAGTTTGCATGTGCAGTCGTACCGTCCCTGCGAATACAGCGGTGGCATTAGTTTGGAAAACTACAAAATTGGCAACCCTGGGCTAACTAGGGAGCCGGCCACGCCCATTCTCTTCCTAGGCTGGAAAGACCACTTACACG
>CAXHUQ010000203.1:0-18000 GCA_964020085.1 Micromussa lordhowensis
AAAACATGAACTGTGAGTCAAAGTGTGATGTCTCGTGCGCCAAATAATAATGTTTACACTAAAAAAGTAATCAAATTTGTCGGGGTCTGCAAAACCTCGGCACAACAAACTCGTTTTCTTCGTGACGTTTTCGTTGAGAAATGGCTAATCATTCCTGTTCGTTTGCCTCGCACTGTGACACTCACTGCGATATTTCATCCCGAGGAAACGAGCTTCTTCCGCTGAGCTCTTGTTCTAGAGATATAAGTGCTCATCTTCGACAAATCTCTGTATCCCAAACAAGTGTTTCTTCTGAGAAAGAACTAATTCTTGCACGCGTGGGGTTGTTTGATGAAAGCAGCCGTGACTTCACAATTTGTCCAAAACACCGGGATAAGTTAGGCGTCAAGTTCAACGCCTCGATAAAATGTCAGCATCCACTCCATGGAAATCGAAAGGGCAAGAGAGAGAGGGGTATCAACCTGCGAATGTCAAAGGAAATCAAGAATAAGTGGAATGTTGTTGTTCCAGTTGGAGCAGGTAAAACGCTTTGTCTCTTAATCCTTGGAGTCCAGCTAAAGTAGGAATTCCTACCTGGATTTGTTTTCATTAATTATAGACTCGATTACCAGTCGGTATTCGAGAAAGCGGAGAGAATTTGGCGTAAGAAAGAATTGATGGCATATTCTATGAACACAGGTATTTGCAGAATTTGTCGTGGGAAACATCAAGCTGCCATGAAATTCGTAGCAAATGTTTCACCGCCCTCGGAGCAGAAAGAGGAACAAGCTTCAGCAGACCTACCCATGGAGCAGGCTGACAGCACCATTGCTGACAAACAAACGCACGTGTGATTCTTGTTACCACCGGAAGAACCATCAAGTGAGGTATATTGTGCACTCATTTATCTATTACATGCGTAGTTCGTTTTGGTAACACAAGAGTATTTTATACGTAGAGACGCGGTTTCGAGAGATTTTTGATGCGATTTTTCAAAGGAGATTTTTTAAGAGGCAGATGAGAAACTTACGCTTTTGGCTACGCAGCTCATTGACTGCAGAAGAGATAGGTAGATCCCCGGCTTTTGCGCAATTAGAGACAATAGGGCAGTTTGTACGAAAAATATAAGCCGCAGATTACACAAGCTGCCTCTTACATAACACGCTAACTTACCGTATAAGCAGTACATTTTAACCAGTTCACGTTTTACACGAGCCAGGGATAAGATAAGCCGCGGCCTGTGTAATGGCGCGTAACCACTTTTACAAATGGTATCGCTCGTTTGCGGCTTACATGAGACACGAAGTCAAACTGCGCAAGCGCAAGCTTCTCGGCCTTTTGGCTAAGATCAAGTGTAGTATCTTAGCCGAAAGCCAGAATAGTCCTTTTTCTCGACCTGTGTTCGGTTCTTGGCCGTTTTTCGTCGTATTTCAACGTTTTGGATCGTTTTTGTATCTTGTCACGCCTGGTTAGTACCTATCAACAGTGGTGGTGAGTACGGCTGATTTGAATTCCTGTGGTTTTGTTTGGTGACGTCACGGCATGGCGCTCAGCCGGCCCATGCCCCGCTTTGCCCACCGGCGCACGGTTCGCCTAATCATCGATGACGATATGGACATAGACTCCCTGCAAATCGCCAAGTCGCTCCCTGACTACGCACTTAACATAACCGGCATCGTCCCCCAGTTCGGAGGGAAATGCTTCGACATCACGTTAGACACCGCCGAGAACGCTATCCAGCTCGCAGCCGCGGGTTTTGATTATGAAAACATTAGAAAACCTCTGCGCTTGCTTGGCGCTAAATCAACACATGTATCAGTCTTTGTGTCGGTCGAATTCCCCGACGAGAACCTTCTTACCCTGCTTGAACAATACGGAGAACTTAAACAACGTCGCTTACGACGACTTTACTTTAACGAAGACGGCTTCACACACATTGAACGGGGCGTTCGGGTCGCCGAATTTACAAAAATAACGCGAGACATTCCTAAGAAAGTTGTCCTGGGCGGCATTGAAGTTGGCTTTAAATATTCAGGTCAACCGGCCACATGTTACCGCTGTCAATCAACGGAGCATGTGGTTAAAGATTGCCCGAAACGGCGCCGCCCCCCCGTTCTTGCTGACGACACAAGCGACCCTGAGGGTATGGTCCCCGAACCTTCTGCGACCACTGACCCGGACACTTCCCCAAGTCTCTTCACTCCGCCATCAGGCACACGCTCGTATGCCGATGCAACGGCCTCTGAAGCTGCCACGGGAGACGACCACCCTGACTCTCTTTGGGCCGATATCCACCGCCAGGAGGGAGAGGCCATGGACCACGCTACTACCCGGAGCCGCAAACGAGATCCCCCCCTGCTTCAGGGAGCGACGATGAGCAAGCCGGCCCGAACAAAATCCAGGCTTGCGACTCTGCTGAGGCCACGCCGGCCCCAGCTACACCAACTACACCAGCCGATTCAGCCTCCACGCAGAGAAAACCTGCTCGGGCAACATCACCGTCCCCTCACAGGAAAGGACTGAAACATTTTCTAGCAGCACTCGCTTCAGGACCGGCCACCGGAAAATCTCTCCTGATGAGCAGCGTACCTGCCGATATTTACTATCGTTGTCGAGGGTATTATCTGCAGTACAAACATGGCAATTACACGAACGAAAAACGCATCAGACTTTCTGAAAAAGATCGCGCCGCGTGGGCCGCTCTTCAGGGCACTATTCCGCAAGACGCTTTTGGAAAGTTGCTCGAGCATCTCCAGACCTTTCAGAAAAGCTACGGCATCTTTACCGCGGATTAACTTTCATAACATTAACAATGTATAAGTTTATTTTTTCTTTCCTTATGGCGGTGTCCATTTGCACGCTTAACGTCAATGGCATCGCCGAACTACACAAACGCGAAAAAGTTTTTACTCAATTATTAGACAAGCACTTTGACATCTATCTCCTACAGGAAACACATCTGCCAGATGTCACGCGAGGTAAGCTCTGGGAGCAACAATGGGGCGGTCGCGCGCTCTGGTCTCCAGGCACAAACCGATCGGCCGGGGTGGGCTTGCTTCTCCATCCTGGCAGTGCGATTGAAATTGTTGACCACAAAATTGACACGGACGGCCGTGTCCTTTCGGTGAAACTCAAAATTCACGATCAATTTCTCCAACTTATCAATGTTTACGCGCCGAACAAACATTCTGACCGCGAGAACTTCTTTGCCACTTTATGGCGTCTCGCGTTTCGCAATGTTGACACCATTGTGGCCGGCGATTTTATTTGCGTGCCAGATGCTCTTTTAGATAAATGGGGAGGCGACGACAGCTTCGGAGATAAGGGAATTCCGCAACTGCATGCCTTTGCGGACTCACTTTCTCTTGAGGATGTCTTTCGGGCGAAATATCCAACCGAAAAATTATTTACTTGGTTTAATGGCCCACATTCGGTCGGTTGCCGTTTAGATCGTTTTTACACTCCCCACGCGTGGAGATCCAGAGTGCGCGACCACAAGGGGATTCCCTTTTCGTACTCTGACCACCATATGGTTTCTATTACTGTACAATTGGGGCATTCAAATCCCCGAGGGCGAGGCGTTTGGAAATTTAACACGCGACTGTTGAAATCAGAAAATTTCTGTGCCGACGTGAATAATTTCTGGCCTCAATGGCAATCCGAAAAACCTGTTTTCTCGGACCCGCGTGTCTGGTGGGATGCAGGGAAATTACAACTAAAAGAAATTGCCATAGCTCATAGCGTCAAAGCCGCAAACACCCGAAAGCGCGAGCGAGCCGCTCTTGACAGGGAATTTCACAACCTTCAGTCACGGGCTGATCCAAACAATGCCGCTCATTGTCACCGCTTGCTCGAGATCAAAGATCTGCTTCGGGCAATGGACGATGAGGCGACCGAAGGCTGTATTCTACGCAGTAAGGAACAGTGGACCGAGCTGGGCGAAAAACCAACGCGGTATTTCTACCAGCTGGAAAACTCTCACCAGACCCGTCACGCGATACACGAAATTCGCGTAGACAACAACAACACAGTCAAAACATCCCGGGGCGTTCTTCGCGAATGCAATGCTTTTTATAGCGCTCTTTACACTGAGGAGCCGGTCGACCGCGAGAGCCAAGACTGGCTCTTAGAACAGCTCGATTCCACTCTGTCATCCGAAGATCAGGCACTTTGTGAGGGCGAACTGACAGTCTTAGAATGTCACGAAGCTCTGTCACGCATGGAATCTGGTAAATCGCCGGGCAGTGACGGCTTTCCGGCCGAATTTTACTCACGCTTTTGGGGTCTTCTCGGCCGCGACCTCGTGGAAACGCTTAATTTTTCCTTTCGGGAGGGATTCCTTTCGGCCTCTCAGCGCCGAGGAATCCTACGTTTACTGTTTAAGAAAGACGATCCTCTATCGCTCAAAAATTGGCGACCTATCTCGCTCTTGAACCTTGACTATAAGATTGCGACAAAAGCCTTGTCCAATCGTATACGCAAGGTTCTCCCTAATATCCTTAGCGAGGATCAAACCTGCGGCGTCCCAGGTCGCAGTATTTTCGAAAATCTTTTCCTTCTCCGGGATACAATCGACTTTGCGCGACTTAAGCATCTCCCTGCCGCGGTGATAAGCCTCGATCAGGAGAAAGCTTTTGACCGCGTAAACCACCCTTTCCTTCAACGCGTTCTCGAGAAATTTAATTTCGGTCCCGACTTTCGTCGTTGGGTTCAGGTTATTTACACGGATATAACCTCCATGGTGATTAATAACGGCTGGCTTTCCTCGCCTTTTCCCCTCCAGCGAGGGGTCAGGCAAGGCTGCCCGCTTTCCCCGCTCTTATATTGCCTTGTAGTTGAAACCTTAGGTCAAGCTATCCGACGCGATACGAGCATTCAGGGAATTCAAATCCCTGGCTCTAAAAATAAACAATGCAAAGTGTCTCAATATGCCGATGACACGACACTAATTTTAGCTAATGATTATTCAATAACTCGTGCTTTTAACCTCATTAACATTTTTGAGCGAGGCTCGGGCTCGCGGCTTAACCCCAAGAAAACAGAGGGCTTATGGATAGGCTCTCAGGCCGGGCGTACTTCAGGACCCGTCAACATCACCTGGGTCGCCGATAAGCTTAAAATCCTCGGCGTTTATCTTGGAAATGCTAATCTTGACCAAGCTAACTGGGCTGATCGGGTGAAAAAACTCGAAACACGCCTTAACCTTTGGCGCAGCCGAACCTTGTCTTTAAAAGGCAAGGCCATGATCATTAACACGCTCGGCGCCTCTGGCCTCTGGTACACGGCCACGGTGGTTAATATGCCCGACTGGGTCCACACTAGGGTCTCCAAAGCAATTTGGAACTTTTTGTGGAACGGTAAAACAGAGCTAGTTAAGCGGGATACTTGCCGTCTCCCTTGGCAACACGGCGGTTTGTCCGTAGTAAATCCCCTCGAGAAATCGCGGGCCCTTAAACTCCGGTGGGTTCCCCCCGTGGGCGACGTATCATGCGAGAAAAAGTGGGTTTTCTTTGCGCGATATTGGATCGGCTTTCCTCTGAGCCGCCGAATGAAAAGTTGGACGTTTTTACGCTCCAATGAGGTCCCTAAACACCTGGGGGATTCAAAACCCCCTATTTACCAGGCTATTCTAACTGCAGTCGACCGTATCGGGGTAGATTTCGATTTACTTTCCGACCACAGTGTTAAGACGTTTTATTCCAAACTTACCCCCCCTCCCCCCCAGCGACTGCCTTGTGCTTTCTCGTGGGAACGGAGGTTTGACTGCTCACTAAATTGGTCTAATATCTGGGGCAGCATTTATGGTGGCCTCAGTACGAACTGGGAAAGTGACATCGCGTGGCGGATCGCTCACGGCGTAGTCAAGACGCGGGCGTACTTAAAGTCCTGGCACGTAGGGGCCAAACCACCCCCCAAATGTTTCACGATTTCTTGGGTATTTCACTTTATTTTGCATTACTTCGAAAGTATTGACTCTATCTATACCAAACTTGGTGAATAGAAAGAAGAGAAGATGCTAATTATGTTTGCATGAAAAATGTCAAGAAATGTTAAATGTGTGACGTCACAAGGATGACGTCATGTTTTTCGCCACTTTTGAAGTTTTAAGTATGCATATTTTTTATTATGTGTTGGAAAGAGCACGTCAAGGGGAGTTGAAACCTGAAAAAATTTTGTCGATATCACAAAAATTGAATGAGATATGGTACTTTTAATTTTGAAAAATATTGATGCAGACTGTGAGTTCCCCCCCTTGAGAAAAATCCCCAAATTCAACCAGTAATTTTGTTCCAGCAAATCCAGTTATGTTGCATATCTGATGTAACAGATGACCATAGCAAGAATAAAAGAAGAAAAAGGGAATAAAAACTTTAGCTGTAGTATTTTTACGTTAAAACTAGTTTTGTTACGTCATAAACCTGTGACGTCACCAGTTTTTTAACCGTTAATATCTTCTTAA
Source organism: Micromussa lordhowensis (assembly GCA_964020085.1). NCBI lineage: Eukaryota > Metazoa > Cnidaria > Anthozoa > Scleractinia > Lobophylliidae > Micromussa > Micromussa lordhowensis. The sequence goes on from CAXHUQ010000203.1 coordinate 6,440, forward strand.
TAAAGCCAAGAATTAAAAATCTAAAACCATACGATTTTTGGCAACATTAAGCTTTCCATTTGACTAAATTATTAGCCTTCCTAGAAAAAACCTGTAGAAAGTAAACCAGAGATTGACTTCATAGAGGAACAGTATGGTTAAGCAAATTCCGGGGGGGACAACAAAAAAATAGTTAATTTACCATAACTCGAGAAATAAAAGTCGTAGCAAAGAACGGTTTTCGGTATTTTACTCCTCAAGTCAAGGCCTTTCCAATGACATAACTTTCACTATGAGATTCTAAAAAAATTAACACGCGTTTAAGTGACGTCATCAATTATGACGTCATAATCTGACATTTTGTCACAACTTCCAATTGAAAATGAACTGGACAACAATCAAAGCTCATTTGCCAAACTTGGTTTAGAAATATATGAAAGAAGCAAATAGAGCCTTCATGAAACATTTGGGGGGTGGTTTGGCCCCTACGTGGGCGCAGACTGCCTGTCAGCGATCGGTGCGCGGGATGTGGGGAACCGGAAACTATCTCCCATGCTTTCTGCTCGTGTCGCCTGGTGTCTCCTGTGTGGAGTTGGGTGTCGACACTAATTAATAGACTCTATGACAAACCTATTTTATTAACAAACCCTATTATTTTATTACGTCACGGCCTTCCCCAAGGCAAACATCACCTCTTTTCAAATGAGCTTAGCTCTTTTCTTATCAAAATAACTTTAAACGAACTGTGGGCCGCTCGGAACCTCGACACTTTTGAGTCCAAGCGACCCTCAGTTCACACCATAATCTCTAAAATTAAAGGCCGCATTCGCCACCGCGTTCGGGCGGCCTACAATATTTCTTCGGGTCCCGATTTTTTCAAATCATGGACCCATCGTAACGTTCTGTGTTCCTACGCGAACCAGACGTTATCTATCCATATTTAACTCTAATAATTTTCTTTTAGTTAACTAGCTTAATACGGAGCCTGGGGCGAGAAAGGTCCCCTCCTCCCATTACAACATAGAAATGCTTAATTAGTTTAATACGGAGCCTGGGGCGAGAAAGGTCCCCGCCTCCAAATATAAAATAGAAATGCTTAATTAGTAATTAGAATCTTTACCCCCTATACCATTTCCAAATCCTTTTCCTGTGCTGGTCTCCTTAACTGGTGTACTGCACTGGACCACCATATTATCTTCTACGCTATTATAGCCTTTAGCCTTAGCGGGAGGCCTGGGACGAGCCCCAGCCCCCGAAACGCCATTGAATATATCACGTAATCTTTTCTGATTTTCCTATGATTTTAATCACTGTAATATAAGTTATTCCCAATTATTGTCAATTAACTATCAGGATATTGTATCAATAAAGTGATTTGAAAGAAAAAAAAAAAAAAAAAAAAATGATCGTCAGACTAGAGCTGCCACTTAGTGCAGAACTTAGTGCCGTTCAACGGTTTAAACAACGAATATCCGAAGAATCAAGTCCGTTGGAGTTACCTTTCAAGGATTTCACGAAACAAGGTATGAGTCTTTTCTACGCTTTAAGATAAACCTTCGCTTACAGCTCGTAACCTTTGCCTTGATGGGTTTGTTTTTATTTTGCAAACTTAAATTAATTCTTCGCTTCGCTTAAATCTTCGATTATAGTTTTTATCATGTTTCCTAAATCTTTGCTCTGATCGGCTTTGTAATCCTCGCTTCCCGTTTTGTTTTTATTTTACAAACTGAAATTAATTCTTCGCTTCGCGGTTTGTTTACCTTTGCTAAACCTTCGCTTATAGTTCGTAACCTTCGCTTTGATCGGTTTGTTTTTATTTTACAAACTTAAATTAATTCTTCGCTTCGCTTAAATCTTCGATTATAGTTTGTATCATGTTTCCTAAATCTTCGCTCTGATCGGCTTTGTAATCCTCGCTTCCCGATTTGTTTTTATTTTACAAACTTAAATTAATTCTTCGCTTTGCTTATTTCATGTTTTTATTTTTCGTTTTCATTTTTCACATGTTTTTATTTTCTTGTTTTTATTTTTCGCTCTTATTTTAAAATCATGTTTTATTTTCATGTTTTTATTAAGTCGGATTTTCATACTATTACAGCGATAAAATTATAGTTAGGGGTTTTTGTATTCTTTGTTTTGAATGTTAGTTAGTAATGCTGGTTAATGTGCGGGTTGGTGCGTTCAAGAAACTTTCAGAAGAAACATTGGATGTACATAATAGACATCTTTCTTAAGACTCCACTTTTGATTCATTTTAATTTCTTTCCAAAAAGTTTTTCCAAAATTTGAGTTCCCAAACTCGGGGTGCGGCTTATCTGCGAGTGCGGCTTATACGCCGGTGTTTACGGTATTTTAAAATCATATTTTATTTTCATGTTTCTATTATTTTTCATTTTTATTTTTCACATGTTTTTGTTTTAAAATCATGTTCTTACTTTCGTTTTTATTTCAAAATACGACTTTTTATTTTATTTTTATTTTTCGTTTTGTTTCAAAATCATGTTTTTATTACAAAATTTATTTTCTTAGGTTTTGTACACTTTTGCTTTAGTTGTTGTAAAATGAAATAGATATGTCATGATGCTTCTATGATTTCAATGGGTGACTAGGCATGTCTAGACAAGCTCGTTCAATCTTATTTCTCATTGGCTGACAATGAAGCTGACGCTCAAAAGTTTTTCTGATTGGTTTGTCGATGTTATAAAACAACGCTGAATTGACTTCGTTCCTCATTCTAGATCATGATGGACGATCAGAGTTTAATAGAAGCCCTGGACGAATTTGAGAATGACCGCGCTTTGGCGGAAACTGCTGATGCTATGGAAAGACAACTGACCTATCAAAAACAAATTGGCGGTAATCTGCTTTCCCGGGAACCTGGTCGTTTAGTCTTCACTTTAAATCCGTACGTGGACAGGCGCAGTGAGCGTATGGGTGTGGCGGAAAGACATTATACGGCCCATCTCAGACAAGAAGGTCAATTTATTCAACACCAACGTTTGACCCAAGCCCTCAGCGACGCTGTACCCACCGCTTTACGAAATTTAATTCAGCGCGAACAGATTCCCGGACAGGATTACCTCTATTTCAATCTAGCAAGCAACCGGTTGAACCACGCCTATGGTTATCGTCGATTGACCGCTGACGAGTGGATGGCTGGCAGCGACCGCGTGGACGGGATCTTACAGCAAATGGCGCGAGTCCTCAATTCAAATGAAAACTTTGAACTAGATGACTCGTTCCAGCTTTCATTTACCCAAGTTCGCGCAGCACCCCTGGGTAGTGGAATCAAACGCAAGTTAAAACCGGGGCACTCTCATTCCGAAACGTTTAAACGGCTGAAACAAACCGTGGTGCCGATCAAAAACAAAGACGAGTTATGCTGCGCTCGTGCTATTGTCACTGCCAAAGCGAAGGTAGACAACCACCCAAAATGGGCTGGATTTAAAGATGGTAAATCTATTCAAAGAACCGAAGCTTGCAATCTTCACACAGAAGTCCAAATACCGTTTGGTGCGTGCGGTTATGAAGAATTAACCAAGTTCTCTATGGCTCCTTCTCTCTACGGTTATCAGTTACTCGTCATTGACGAGACACGCAGCTATCGTGTGGATACGTTTGACCCGCCACAAGACAAGCAGCTCGTCCTCCTGTACAATCAGCAGCACTATGACGTCGTCACCAGTCTCCCGGGGTTTTTTTTGGTAGCAGCTATTTCTGCGGCCGCTGCCTGAAACCATACAACGATGAAGGTAAACACGCTTGCGACAATAACCCAGACCATTGTCCAGCTTGTTTACAGAATATCTGCTGTGATTACCGCGAAGCCAAAGCTCAGCGACGTCCAGCCTCTCTTCCATGTGACCGCTGCAAACGCTCCTTTTATGGAGAGACCTGTGTCCAACAACATGTCAGCAGATCCTACAAAGGAAAAGTCGTGGACGCCATGAATGTCAGCGTGTTTGCTTACAAACGCAAATGTCTCACCTGTCGTAAGAATTTAGTGGGAATCAAAGAGCAAAGAAAACATCAATGCGGTTTCGCCGACTGTCCCTCGTGTCGGGAGTACGTGAATGTCAGGGAGCATAAATGCTATATTCAAAAAGCCAAATCGCCCGAAGAGGAGAAAGCTGAAAAACGTAAAAAGAAGAAGAAGAAGAAGCGGGGGGCTGCTGCGGGTCTAGCGACTCTAGCTGCGAATGGGGAGGGCATGGATATTGATGAGGAGGAAGAGAAACTGCACCTGCCTGTGTTCTTCGACATCGAAGCAATGCAAGACACCAAAACGCATGTGGCGAATCTAGTCGTAGCTGAGACCGAGGACGACAATCGCCCCGTTCGTTTCAAGGGTGACACATGTATGACCGACTTCCTAGAATGGTTGGATACGTTGACAGCTGACGAAACCCGCGATGTGACCGTCATTGCGCATAATTTCCAAGGCTACGATGGTTATTTCGTGGTAGATGAATATCACAGGCAGAATCGAATTGTAGAGCAAGTCCGTAACGGGGGAAAAATAATGCAGCTGAACTTTGACAGAATTCGTTTTATTGACTCTCTGTCGTTCTTTCAAATGCCGCTGTCTGCTTTTCCAAAAACCTTTGGACTGACAGAGCTCAAGAAAGGTTATTTCCCGCATCTGTTCAACAGACCAGAAAACCAATCGTACGTCGGCCCCACCCCCGCAGCACATTATTACATGCCGGAGGTGATGTCAGTGAGTGGTCGCAAAGCGTTTGAAACGTGGCATGCCCAACAGACAGGCACCTTTGATTTTGCTGAAGAGCTGGTGGCTTATTGTGAAAGTGATGTCAAACTTCTCAAAGAAGGCTGTTTGAAGTTCAAAACACTGTTTGAGAAAAAGTCCAAGTTTAATCCTTTCAGCTGCATGACGATCGCCTCTGCCTGCAATCGCGATCTTCGCCAAAATCGAATGGAAGCCAACACCATCGCTTCGGAGCCGCTTCACGGTTGGAGACTGAACACGAATCATTCGAATGTCTCGCTAGAATGGTTACATTGGGAAGATTCAAAGCTCAATCGCATTCAGCATGCAAGAAACAAAGGAGAATATCGAATTTCCAACACAAATTACACAGTGGACGGTTATGATGAAGTCACCAAAACCGTGTACGAATTTCAAGGGTGCTTTTGGCACGGATGTCGCACATGCTATCCCAATCGCAGCGAAACTCACCGCCGCCTTGAAGATAGAACCATGGAAGATGTGTTCATCTGCACACAACGTAAAGTCCTTGATTTATCAAGTCGTGGTTACAACGTGAGGCAAATGTGGGAATGTCAGTGGGCTCAACTCAAGCAAAACGACCCGGAGGTGCGTGACTTTGTCAACAAACTCGACATTGTTGCTCCACTCAACCCCCGTGATGCTTTCTGTGGCGGGCGAACCAATGCCATCAAGCTCTATCATCAAACCGACTCTGACGAAGACATCGACTACTATGACTTTACATCCCTCTATCCTTATGTCAACAAGAACAGTTTGTATCCCATCGGACATCCAGAAATCATCTTTGAACCAGAAGGCGATATTTCCCAGTACTTTGGTATCGCAAAATGCACCGTCCTCCCACCCTACGAGCTCTACCATCCTGTCCTACCTCTCAGACACAACGACAAGCTGACGTTCCCGCTATGCCGCACTTGCGTGGAAACAGAAATGGAAAAACCTTTGCTGGAGAAAAGCTATGTCTGCCCTCACACGGACGCACAGCGACAGATCACAGGCACGTGTGGTGTACTCCCGAGCTTCAAATGGCTGTGAAACAAGGGTACAAAATAATTCACATTCATGAAGTTTGGAATTTTCCAGAAGAGCAGCAAAAAAAGGTCTATTTGCTAATTACGTCAATACTTGGCTCAAAATAAAAGAAGAAGCCAGCGGTTGGCCAGAACATGTCGGGAACGATCCAACCAGGCAACAAGAACATGTGACCAAGTATTATGAGAAAGAAAAAATCCAGCTTGACCTGACCAAGATTGAAAAAAATCCCGGCTTACGTACCCAGCCAAGATGATGCTCAACTCCATGTGGGGAAAGTTCGGGCAGAAACCCAACAAGACACAGGTGAAAGAATTTGACGATCCTATTCAATTTCACCAATTTCACGACAGTGACAAATATAATATCCGCTACGTGTCCGTGCTCACAGAACAACGGGTCGAAATTCATTACAAACACCAGCTTCAAGACGACCCTGTCTCACCCAACCTGAACATTTTCATTGCTTGCTTCACGACCTGCTGGGCCCGCCTCAAACTCTACGAACAATTCAGCAAGCTCAAAGAACGTGTCCTCTACTTCGACACTGACAGTGTTATTTTCAAAACCTCACCGGGCCAAAAGAAACCAGAGCTTGGCGAGTACCTGGGCGATTTCAAGAATGAACTGAATGAGGGGGACACGATTGTCGAATTTGCGTCAGGGGGTCCCAAGAATTACGGCTATCAGACCCGGAAAGGCAAACAAGAATGTAAAGTACGTGGTATCTCACTCAACAGCGAAGGCAGCAAACAACTTAACTTTCCAATTCTGAGAGAAAACGTACTCGACGAAATCCAGAGACCGCTGGCCGAAGCTCGTCAAACCGCTGTCATCAAGCCCTATCACATCAATCGTCAAGCTAAGGATTACATCATTCAGACAGAAGAGCAGACAAAGAACTATCAACTCGTTTATTCAAAACGAGTCATTGACCCTGAAACCTTTATGACCTACCCATATGGATATAAAGCCGCCTTTGATGACCAGGACATGGACAATATTGACACTTTATTAGTTTTGTAACCAGAAAGAACTGTCCTTCTTCTACTTACAAGTAATGTCTTCGGTCTAAGGTATATCAAAGATTATTAGCTTTGTAAATTCATAGGTTTTTATAGCTTTTTCAAGACGTTCTTAGTAAGTTCTTCGTAGCCTTCTTTTACTAATAGGTAATAGGGCATTGAAAGCGACAATCTCGATATAGTCTTGGGTTTTTCCCTTATCCACGAACTGTTGTCTTTTTCACAGGTCAATGATGATTAGCTATGTCTTTTCTATGAAATCGATCTTTTTATTATTTTAAAACATCCTTTCATCCAGCTTGACACGACCAAGATTGAAAAAAATCCCGGCTTACGTACCCTAGCCAAGATGATGCTCAACTCCATGTGGGGAAAGTTCGGGCAGAAACCCAACAAGACACAGGTGAAAGAATTTGACGATCCTATTCAATTTCACCAATTTCACGACAGTGACAAATATAATATCCGCTACGTGTCCGTGCTCACAGAACAACGGGTCGAGATTCATTACAAACACCAGCTTCAAGACGACCCTGTCTCACCCAACCTGAACATTTTCATTGCTTGCTTCACGACCTGCTGGGCCCGCCTCAAACTCTACGAACAACTCAGCAAGCTCAAAGAACGTGTCCTCTACTTCGACACTGACAGTGTTATTTTCAAAACCTCACCGGGCCAAAAGAAACCAGAGCTTGGCGAGTACCTGGGCGATTTCAAGAATGAACTGAATGAGGGGGACACGATTGTCGAATTTGCGTCAGGGGGTCCCAAGAATTACGGCTATCAGACCCGGAAAGGCAAACAAGAATGTAAAGTACGAGGTATCTCACTCAACAGCAAAGGCAGCAAACAACTTAACTTTCCAATTGTGAGAGAAAACGTACTCGACGAAATCCAGAGACCGCTGGCCGAAGCTCGTCAAACCGCTGTCATCAAGCCCTGTCACATCAATCGTCAAGCTAAGGATAACATCATTCAGACAGAAGAGCAGACAAAGAACTATCAACTCGTTTATTCAAAACGAGTCATTGACCCTGAAACCTTTATGACCTACCCATATGGATATAAAGCCGCCTTTGATGACCAGGACATGGACAATATTGACACTTTATTAGTTTTGTAACCAGAAAGAACTGTCCTTCTTCTACTTACAAGTAATGTCTTCGGTCTAAGGTATATCAAAGATTATTAGCTTTGTAAATTCATAGGTTTTTATAGCTTTTTCAAGACGTTCTTAGTAAGTTCTTCGTAGCCTTCTTTTACTAATAGGTAATAGGGCATTGAAAGCGACAATCTCGATATAGTCTTGGGTTTTTCCCTTATCCACGAACTGTTGTCTTTTTCACAGGTCAATGATGATTAGCTATGTCTTTTCTATGAAATCGATCTTTTTATTATTTTAAAACGTCCTTTTTCGCTTGTTCTATACAATTCATCTTTTCCATGCTGTTTTTTATAAAATCGATCTTTTTTGAACAGTTTGTAAATAGAATTTACAAAATCGGCTTTTTTTATTATTACAAATCGTTCTTTTTCGTTTGTTTTCTATAAAATTATAACAAGATAGAGAATGTAGGAGTTGGGTTCAGTTGGATCTGTCATCAGCGGGTTATTAGCTTTAGCCTGTCCCACCACACATGAATGTCTTTTTTTTATAGTTTGTAAATAGAATTTATCGCTCTAAGTTTAAAACAATGAGGACACACTTTGTAATTTTTCACCTTTTTATTGATTGGAATAAAACAGTTTTACAAGTAATCTTCTTGTTGAAGTAGTTTGAATGCGAGCCCCTGGGGTGGTTCGTTGATCCATTGGAATAACTTACATGAACGCTTAGGACATTTCAAGTACAAACGACCTGGGTTCTTTTCTGACTGAGACATGACTAAGATCATCGACAGATCACAGGCACACTTGAATTTCTCTGGGGCAATCTGGGCATAGACTGGGTGGGTCTGTTCGTCAACAGCTTTCAAGTACTGCGCCAGTTTTTCTTTGCTGCTTGTGACGTAACATGTCGTGTTGAAGCGTTTCATAGGGCAGCGGTAATATTCAAATACACTTCCATCTTCATGTTGGATAGAACCAAATGTCATATCCACTAAACAGCGCGGGCACTGGGGCTGAGTCATTCCAGGTTTAGGAATAGAGGCTAGGAATGCGTCAACGTCAAATACTTCTCCTTCTTTCAGCACTTGCACTTCTGTGATTTCCCTCTTGTTGTCCAGATCTGGAGGCATTTCTTTAATGACCCTCATGACACCACCTTGAATGGTGGGCAAGTCTATTAACACACACACACACACACAAAAAAAAAATTATAAATTTACTTTGGCTAACGTATCACGCACATGTTGTTGTATTTTCATTCGTTTCGGTGTCAGCTCTCTTTGTTGATGTTTTTGATGCAAACGTAATTTTTGATAGTTCCTTTTCCTAGCAAAGAGACTGTTGCCCAGTGAATAACCCTTTAGAAACATCATGGTCTGTCGTTCTCCAACTTTAACTAAAACAATGTCATCAAACCGTACGGTACCTTGTAGAAATTCTGACTTAGACAGTTCCAACGTTAAGTTCTTTCTAGCTTTCTTCTTGGATGCTTCGGAAGCCTTTTTTGGCGCTTTACGTTTTCGTTTCTTGTCCTGTTTCAATTCTGCATTTGTCTCTGGAAGAGGTGTAGTTTGTTCTTCTTCTGCATTTGCCACTGGGAGAGAGGTAGTTTGTTCTTCTGCCATTCTTTGAAAAATTCTTAATGCTGAGACTAAACTGAACTGATAAACTTTGCAAAGAACCAGCGTTTAAGTAGCTCTTACCCCACGCTCAAACTGAACACGGATTGGCTTCATACAACTAGACAATGATGTCATAAGACGCTCAAACTGAACGCTGATTGGTTCATGAGATGAGACAAGTTTAGACAAGGTCGCTCAATCTCGAAGCTGATTGGTTCATACAAATAAACAATGATGTCATAAGACGCTCAAACTTGTTTCTGATTGGTCACTGACAGCTATATGAAACATATTTAAAAGACACAACACATCATTTTTCAAGATGAAACATTGGGAGGTGACTACCTTTTGTGTACCTCACTTGAAAGCTGTCTTGTGCGCTGTGGAAAGAACTCAATTGGAATTTTACGGGACTGATCGTAATTTCCTTGAAATTGAAGAGGCGTTGACTGACTTTTTGGAAAAAATCAGAGAAGCCAAACATGGAAGTTTACACCAACTCAAGTCAAGTCAAGGAACTGATCACAACTCAGACAAACATTGAAGTTGAACCCTTTGACAATCACGTGCCCGAAAGCAAAGAGGTCGATGTGTTTCTACTGGACTACCACCTCTTACAATTACAAGACCGTTACAGGGAGGACAAAGCATGTCTGCACGAAACCACGTTGCTAAGGCGCAGACCGGATTGGGGCGGTATGATACTGGAAATGATGAAATAAAATGAACATGTCCATCTGTTTAACCGACGTTGGTACCGTATCTATTACAATCCTCAGACCTACTATTTCAAGTTCAAACTGTGTGACACGCCTAACCTGGTGGCCAGACATAGCTGTATCCTGTCCTATCCTGTCCTGCTATCCAGTGAAGAGAAACAAACCCTCCAAGTGTTACTACAACCGGTGATATTTGGAGAGCAGCTAGCCAATCGGTTGAAGGAAGCAAACGTTCTTGACGACCCCTCTTCAATGACTAGCGCTGGAGGAGATTACGAAAAACTGTGTCTAAACTTAGAACAAGTCACACTCGGACTTAAACATCAGAAAGATTTGTGGAAAGATAGGTTTTTCATAACTGCTTTTGGATTACCTTATTTTGAAAACTAATTACCTTGTTTGTAATCTTATATCCATGACGTAATTAATGTGAACAAATAAAAGTCAAGTTCCAATTAAAGTTGTCTCATTCTACAACGATGTTTGACGAGAGTGTGTGGTCCATGCTAGTGGAAAAGTGTCAAAGTATCTATCAGAAACACGGGTTAGGAATAGAGATTCCCACGGACAATGCCTCTGATCCTGTAGAGGTATTTGATGAAGTACAGGTGGACAAAAATGTATTTCGATTTGTGGTCTATATATTGTGGTTAAAAAGTCAATCCGATGCATTTGCAAAAGCTGTGTATACCTACATGTTTAGAAGTGATCCCTGGGAAGATTGTACTTTTAAAGTTTGGATGTTATGAAAGAAAAGAAAACAGATAAAGTCCTATTGGAGCAGTATCATGATCCGGAAAACCCTGCGAGTTATGGAGGCGTGTCACGCTTTGCAAAGAGTCAAGGCATCAGCGTGAAGAAAGCAAAACAAATCCTGGAAAAAGATTTAAGCTACACGTTACACAAACCGCGCCGACGTCACTTTCCCACACTTCCTGTCAAAGTGTTTACGATCGATGAGCAGTGGACGGGCGATTTGATTGAAGTGATTAACATTTCAAAACAAAACAAAGGGTTTAAGTATTTACTCACCGTGGTGGATGTATTTTCTAAATACGCGTGGGTGGAGCCAATAAAAAACAAGACAGGAAAGGCTGTCACAGAGGCCTTTGAAAAGATTTTAAAACAAGGCAGGAAACCAATACAGTTGCAAACGGATGATGGAAAAGAATTTTATAATAAAACATTTCAAACCTTGTTAAACAAATACAAGATTCATCATTTTAGTACGAGTGGCGATACGAAAGCCAGTGTCGTCGAACGATTTAATCGGACACTCAAACAGCGTATGTATCGTTATTTTACCACCAACAATACCTTG
>CAXHUQ010000204.1:0-26000 GCA_964020085.1 Micromussa lordhowensis
ATGAGTTTACTTCATGAGCACGTTTCTGGTTTTATTTCAACGAAAGAATCCCTGTTCAGACGCTGAGTGTCCTGTTAATTCCCGCTGTTACTCAGACTTGGAACATGACACGTATCAGTGTGTATGTGCAGCGGGATTCACTGGTAACAGCTGTCAATCAGGTAAGTTAAATGTGTGTCTGGACACCTTTAAATTATAATTTATTTGTTATACGGTAAAACTGAGTGCATACGAGTTCAAATCCAACGTTAAGGTAGAGGAAGGGAGTTTCATCCGTTATTTAAACTATTTTGGTATGACTTCCTAGCCGTTTTAGGTAACATAAGGAATTAATTTCAATGAAAATTCGGATTATCAATATATTTTTGGCAAAACATCTTGAATACTGCCACGAATAAAAATATTTTCAAACTCCAATCTTAGTATAGTGAGTCGTTTATTTGATCTGTAAATAGGGCCCGTTTACATGGAAAGAGGATGATCCTAGCGCTGGGATCATCCTAGCACTAGGATCATCCGAGCGCGGTATGTTTTCAGCTTTCAGTTTACATGTGAAGGGTTGTATTTGGCCCCAGTGCTAGGATCATCCTACCGCTAGGATCATCCTACCTGAGAGGAGGGATGATCCTGGCTCCATGTAAACTGCGTCAGGAGGCCCAGTTTGCCCACCATCTTGAAACCTGACATGGCCCTGGGGACGAGTTCTGGGAACAACATGGCGGGATCTTCTCACTCATCATCGACTAAAGGCCGACAATTTCGAATTTCCCTGCCAAACGATGAAGACGAAGATACCGGTGTGCAACGTGGGGGTGCAATATTGTTTCAAAAATACAGGACCCAATTGCAAAGTAGAGAGGCAGCGGAAACTACTGAATTTTCGAGTCTTTGTGCGAGCGGTGTGCAAACAGGGCAGAATGTGTTGGATGATTCTCAAGAAGATCAACATGAGCTTAATGGTTACCAACCTCGCCCAAAAAAGAGAAAACAGACTGATGCAGTCACTCAAAAGAAATGGACCTGGAAAGATGAGTTTGTTGCCAGCCTCATTGCTTACATAAAGGAATACAAGGCAGTATGTGATTTCAATGGAGCAGACTTGAAGGACTTGTACACTGAACTTGTACACTGAACTTGTACACTGAACTTCATCGTTGCCTGGCGTCGAGGTTTCCAGAAGACTAAACTAACTTTTTGTCCTTTTCGCCCGCCATCTTGCTTTGCAACCGCGCTGAACACAGAATCTTGCATGTAAACTTCACGTAAACCAAATTAAGAGTTGATCCCAGGAGCCGCGTTTTTGCATGTAAACCAAATGAAGATTCCAGGATGATCCTGGCACTGGGATCATCCTCTTTCCATGTAAATGGGCCCTAAAACTAAAATCGAAATTGAAATTTCTCACAGATGTGGATGAATGCACGCAGGGAATGAATGACTGTCACGTGAACGCCACGTGCAACAACACGGAAGGATCGTACAACTGCTCTTTCAAGGATGGATTTACAGGAGATGGGTTTACGTGTGAAGGTGAGAACATCAAGTGACTATAGCATGATAGAGTCATGGCAAAGTAATGTGTCTGATATGTTAATTAAAGTGCACCTTTAACATCATCATCATCATCATCATCATCATCATCATGAGTCACCATCGCTATCGGACGCACAAGGTCTTCACGGTCTCTCTCTAGTGCGAACGATCTTGTGCCGCCTTCCAGATTTCATTTCAGGTCAATTGTACGATCTTGAGTTCTTTTCCCGTTGACCTCCACCATGTTCTAGGCCTTCCCGTTGTCTTTTCCCTTCTGGTGTCAAAAATAGACCTTCCTCAGCGATGCCGCTGTGGTCTTTCCTCAGTACGTGTCCAATCGAAGTTCATTTCTGCCGTGTTAAGCTCACAATGATGTCTTCTTGGTTACAAGTCTTGCGCACTTCCAAGTTCGTGCATCTTTAACACAAAACAACAAGTCACGTGATATCACGGTGGCCATCGGGGTGTTCTCCAATAATAAAATTTCTGTGTTTTATAGAATGAGTTCTTCTGTTATTTAAAATTATCGACTGCTTAGGAACAGCAAAATGCTTGCCGTAAGAACACTCTACTGATAACAACGACTTGTAACTTGGGCTAAACTACAAAGCAGATTGTTCTCATCTGATTTTCTTTTGCCACGTGTCGATGCTCGATGCGGGCAAATTGGAAGGCGCAAGGTGTCGATAAGCGTGCTACGCTACATAGACCTTCATCCGATGATGACAGCGCATTTGGTTCCATTAGAACAAAAAGTTTGGCGACGAGAATAATATTTAAGGGACGTCTTCTGTCTTTAAAGTCCTTGCCTTTCGAGAAACATTCGGGGTTGATTCTGGCCAATGAGTTTATTAGCGTCTAAAAACCCTAGCTTTCCTGGAGGAAGGAGAATGTTGTCTCATGAAAAGCCAAGCGCAAAACGCACTTTTGAGAATGTTGCATTTTCCTAGCGAAGCGGTATTCGGCAATGCTACAAACCCACTAACACTTTCTTCCTTTTTCCGTGATCTTTTCTACATCTTGCCCGCATCTTGCCAGCAACGCCTAAAAGTGCAGAGTTTGATTATCTCAGCTGAGTAAAAATTTCTTTTATTTTCACTGTAGCGCAAAAACTAAATGAAAGCTGTACCGAGCTTCTTGAGAATGGTTTGACATCCAGTGGCGTGTACACAATCGGTCCAGATGGTGGCACACCAATACAAGTGTTGTGTGACATGACCACGGACGGTGGAGGTTGGACAGTTTTTCAGAGACGTTTGGACGGCTCTGTTGACTTTTATCTTGGTTGGGAATCCTACAAAAACGGGTTTGGAGATCTGAACGGCGAGTTCTGGCTTGGAAATGATAATCTTCACCGTTTGACAGCCGCTGACAACGTCGTGCTTAGAGTTGACCTGGAAGACTTTGACGGGAACAGAACATACGCTGAGTACACGACTTTTAAGGTGGCAGACGGGACAGATAACTACCGACTTTTGATTGGAGGATACAGTGGCACGGCTGGTGAATCTATGATATACCACAAGTAAGAGAAATACAGTTGAGCAGATAATGTATATCGTACCTTTAAAACAGCCGTGTTGGAATTCTGCCAGTGATTCGACGACACTAGTTTAAAAGCAGTTCTCACTTGGTGAATCACTCTAAATTATAGACGGCTGGCAAGGAAGTACCTGTCAATGATTCTATGAACGCGATAACTAAGTGAAAGGATTAATCAGGTCGATTCGACTTTACCCAGTTAATGTAGAGTGTTGCATTGTTACGGAGAATACCACTTAATTGTTTTTCTTTCTCTGCTACTGTGTGTATCTCAGACAGGCAGGTTTGCTGTAATTTTGTAATTTTCTTTAGTGGTACGCAGTTTTCTACCAAGGATAACGACAATGACGACTGGGATTTCAGCTGTGCCCAAACATACAAAGGAGCCTGGTGGTACAAGGACTGCCTCGGCGCAAATCTTAACGGACTGTACCTGAACGGTTCACAACCTACCTATGCCGATGGAGTCAACTGGAAGGAGTTTAGAGGCCTCGAGTATTCACTAAAACGCACTGAAATGAAGGTTAAAACCCAATTCTAAATTTTTTTATTAGGGTAGAGACTCCCTTATGCACCTTTTTGCAAAAAGCAGGAAGAGTCTGAAGCATTTTCGGCATTATTGTAAGCTGCCAACCTTACCGTCTTGAAGATATAGAGTTTAGAAGTTTGAATTTTCCGCCTGCCCATTTTGGTACCATTTTTAGAACATTTACAAAACTCAGATCTTTATAAGACGGATTGAGCTTTTTCGATAATTTATTCGAATTTCACTTTATCTCAACGAGTTCTTTCAGAATCATGTACTTGTTGCATCTTAACAGGGAAATAAAATTTACCTTTAGCACTGTGACGCCATTTTCCCGTCAAAAAAATCAAAAAAGAAAAACGATACGATTATTAGGAATAAAAAGTTCTATCATTGTGAAAAGTTTGAGCTCTATCGGATAAAAGACCTAAACGTTTTTCCGAGCGTGCAGCTTCGTGCACTCCGCTGGTTCGGAGTGGTTGTTGTTGCTGCAAAGCATTGGAGACCGATTCCTTCACACCAAGACGAGATGAGAAAACAATCTTAATATCTAAGTGCTTACAACACCTTTTAACAATCGTTCTGATTTTTCTTTGTACCAAAAGAGAAAAAAGGTCAATAAAAAGTAATTTGACAAAAATATGTTGGTTTCTCCTTAGACCAGGGGTGAAATTGTGGGGTTATAAACTTTCTGAAGATAATTGTTCACTTCCCTATGTGTAATATGAGAAGGGAAACAGTTTTTTTTTATTAAGATGGAAGTTAATTGTTTAACATCATTGTGGAAAAAAGGTCCAAGCATTGTTGATCTTGAAAGTCCTTAAACTTTTAAACTGATGTTACAGGAAGATTAGGGTAGCTCTTGTCGATGAAGATATCAAGGAAAGGCTAGGAAAAGGAAAGGCTCCTTCTTCATGGTCAATTTGATGTTGATATGTTGCGAGTTAATATGCAGAAAGTATCATCAACATATCTGCGGTAAAAAATAACCGTTAGGGCCATTGTATTGTTCAAACCAAATCCTTTCGTGATGACCCATAAAAAGGTTGGTTAGAATGGTGGCGAGGGGAGAACCCAACGCCACACCAGTAATTTGATCATAAAAGTTACCATTAAAAGAAACACGTGTCTGAGCAGTGACAAGCCAAAACAATTGCTTGAGATTGGGCTTAGTTAATTTAAGATCATGCTTATCCACTCCAATATAGTGAATGGCTTGAATGGCTAGGTCAATAGCTTCAAGTGGTATGTTGGTGAATAAACTCTCCACGTCAAAGGAAACCATAAATTTACCATGAGTAAATAATTTGGTAATTTCACTTAAAAAGGAGAAGGTATCCTGCGCACTGTAGCAGCGAACATTAATACTTAGCTAATTTATAATCATAAGTGGCGATAGATGAGACTTATGGGTTAACAGGGGGGAAGCGGAACCCGGGGACCGAGGCTTACGCATTTTAATCAAGCCATAAATTCATGCCACTATCCTGATGAGGAGACGCCTGAGGTGGATTGGCCACGTCACCCGTCAATAAGCCTCCATTGCGAAAACTGCTTTACATTGGACGCCTGAAGGGAAACGCAGGAGTGGTCGCCCTAAGATCACGTGACGACGGACAGTGGAGAAAGAAATCAATGCGATGGGGAGGACCTGGGAAGGAATTAAGCTTAGGCGTAAAGGGCATGAGTGAGTGAGTGATAAATTCTTGCAGATTGCGATCCAGTGAGATAGGTGACCGCGTAAACTTGGACATTATCTCATGAACTTAGCACAGCCAGATATAATGTTAATAATACTACTGCCATATATCGTTCTGTCCAATACGACCACTCCATCCCCCTTGTCCGGTTTGAACAAGACAATGGACTTTTCTTTAATTTCTTCAAAATGGGTAAGATCTTGACATCAGTTTGTGAGGGCCAGTGAGAGGAAATGTAAGCGTTTGCAAGATGAGACAAGTCAGCTTTGATCTCGTTCATGGTACGTAAGGTAAAGTCTGCATACCAGCCAAGTGGCCCATCAGGCCGGAGCTTATCTCGGTTTCCGTAGCATGAAGCGACTAGGAGTATTTCTACTCCCCCCTGGATGGGATGCCAGTCCATCGCAGGGTTACCCCCAGCATTAAATTCGCCGGTACCCATTTATACACCTGGGTGGAGAGAGGCACCGTGAGAGTAAAGTGTCTTGCGAAGTCCCCGGCCAGGGGACTTTTTTGTGCTAATCCAGAGGAAATCAAAGGCTACTTTATTTTGTTGGAGGAAGGGAAGTGGCCAGACTAACCAGCAAGCTATTGAGTTATTATTTTTTTAGTTCTAGGCAATTAAAACTGTAGTAGGCTTTATTAATATATTTTTACTTGTTGCTTGTACTTTGATGCACCTGCAGGACGAAAATGATACACAACTTGTACAAATATAATGCAGGAACCCCAGGTGTCTTGCTGTTAAGTGATATGGAAGCCTTCTGAAACAAAATATTGCATCTTTGTTACAATATGTACACAACAAAATTAGCTCAATTAGTTCCTCGTTTCTTAGTTGCTATGCATGCTGCTAGATAAACTGCATGTTTGGAAGTTATAGAACATGTTTCGTCAATGCTTCACTTGTCTCGGCAGGAGTCTTCAATTAACACAAAATGGCCGATTGTAGGCAGAGTAGATCACATTCTGTTGTCACAGCTTTGTGCTTCTTTTTCAATTTTCTTGCACATTCTAACACATGATGCCTCAGTCCCACTTGCTTTTAACACGTCTGTTGTTTTGCGGCGTTGTTGAGACTGAAACAGCTCTGTTTTTCTCCTGCAGTTGAATTCATGTAGCCCAGGAACAACAAACATCCAACAATGGCTACAGACCCACCAATCATAATCACTTTGTTCTAATGAAAAATATGCAAGATAAAAGGAAGAAAAAAAAGCAAAATGTAACATTTAGTTCTGAACAAGCACTTAAATGCCATTTCTACTTTAGAGTAATCAAAATCAAATTTATATAACAACATATTGATGATCAGAAATCAATTTTAGTTAATCAATAACTCTTGTTTGAGCTTTGTACTCTGTCCAGTGATTTTCATGTTCAGCCTAGCCCTGGAAACTTTTCATTGTTTATTTGACCAATTTATGGCACCCTGCCAGGTTCCTTAGCTTGCATTACATGTGCTTTGTACATTCTGTTTTCCTTATGAGCAGAGCAATATCTTACAAGTTGTCTTTTCAATTTCCCTCCCACCCCATCCCAGGGTATTTTGCTTTTATCTTATTTTATCACTGGACATGGGACTACTCAAACATTTATTAGTGGCTTACTGTCAAATACCAATAACAATGTATCTTTTTTTAAATTAAATACTCCATAGTCAAAATCAATTTATAATATGTCAACACATTGTTGTATCTTCGGCTTAAGACTTTCAACTTCATGTAACAATATGAAATGTATTTCAGTTTTTATTTTAATTGTCTCTATCTTGTACTTCTAGTCTAAAGCCAGTTTCGTTTTTATAATAAAGTTGGGAATGGGGATGAAGTGCTCCTCTTGTCACACTTTTGCCATAGACTCAACATTTTGTACTCCTGGGATATACATACAGGTTAGTGGGAGCCCTAGGGAGGCCCATGATTGGTCACAGCTGACCCAGAGGGGAGGCCCAACTCCCTCTTCCTCTATATTAGTGGACGCCCAAGTACCCTCCAATTGGAGAGGAGGTCAAACTCCCTCCTCTCTATCCACGAATGGTCACAGTTGGCCCTGGGAGAAGGCCCAACTAGCCTCGTTTATACCTGAGTGTACCACCATGGTGGTAGGTTTTCTTTAGCTAAAAAAAATATCCAGGAGTACATGGGGCTGAGTTTTGAATTTTCAGTGGCGCTTTTCGTCTCCTACTTCCCCATTTGCAGCTGCACCAAGTTGTTGTTGTTATTGTTCCTGTTTAGTAATTTTGGGTCTGACTTCAAACATGAGAAAGATGATTAATTTTCTCACTACGCATTACAGTGAGAAGGGAGTGAATAGGTTTCTTAATTGACCAATTTGGTTTACAAAAGCGCACAGATCACAGAATTTAGTGATAAGTTTAACTGATTGGCAGATTTCAAAAATACAGCAGATCAAGGATCAGCTGGGAATCTTTGCCTGGAATCTGGACTCTACCTGTTTTGAAGGTTGGATTGTGGATCCTCAGTTATGAAGTTCAGATTGTAGATCTTTGATCAGCTAGGGTCGTTATGTTACTGTTTTATCCACTTAATTTCTTTTTTCAGACAATTATTTAAATTCGGGTCTCACATCGTTATTGGAGTTGTGTAATCCTTCTCTCACAGTTTTCATAAATTTGACAATGTCATCCACATTTACCAATTTACCAATGGCATACTGTTAAAGTGCCCCTATGATCAAATTCTTGATATCCATTTTTTTACATTTCTGTACACAATAGGTCTTCCCTAGATATTTCTGTCTATTATGAACATTTAGAAGTTGCATTTTTTGGACCTCTATTTCCAATAGTTTATGGCTGCCATTATTTTTCCTTGTTCCAAGTCTTGGTTGAGAATTTGAGCAAATGATGTAATTTTCTAAAAATACCACACAGGTTGCAATTACAGCATAATAACAATTAGAGTAGAAAATTGCACAAATATAAGAGCCAAAGATTATTCTTTTGTGAATTGCAGTACAAAATGTTATTATAATTTCAACATGTGGTATTTATGCCATACAAACGCTAATCTTGTACATTATTATATCTCTCAGTTAGTACGCACACTGTGAGTAGTCAATTAAGCGGGATGTATTCTACTTTATTATATTGCTCTGTCTCACAAGGACTGGGAACTACCAAACTCACAAATTTGATTGGCTGAAATCGATATTGAAAGCGGTCTAGATTTTCCCATCTAGACCGGCATCTAGACCGGTAATGTTTACAGTGAAAAAGTTGCATACTAAAATTCAAAATCATTGACTATTTTTATGCAACAATATTTATTTTAATGGCAGTGCCAAAAAGAGAAAGAGCAAACTTTGGCAGAATTAAATTCAGCTCATAGCCATTTGCAAGCAAAATGTCAGTTAGTACAAACCAGATACATTGAACAAATTAAATTGTTCTTGTTCGCGCCATGTAATAAACATCTTATTAACCGAACTTAGTCGGTCTGTATGGGAGAATCTTGATCTTGGTCGTGTATACAGACCTCACTCCATTCAGTCTGTACTCACGACTTTGGTCAAGATTCTCCCATACAGACCTCTCGGTCAATTCCAGCTCGGTTAAAGCTGTTTTTGTTGCCAACATTGTTCTTGATTCATTGCCAAGTGTTCTTAACTTTTATAGCAAGTAAAATTTTAAAACTTTCCTTTACTTCTGAAATTGTGCTAACGACTGAAGAGTCGCTTAACAACAATTTGCAATTGACTCGTTTTGCTTTTGAGGTACATCAGAAATTTGAAGCCGTTCTGCGTGAATAGAAATCGTTTCTGACCCATTAGACACACAGTAGAGGTATAATAAATATCTCACTGTAACCTCGTCTTCTCGATCTGTACTGTAAGTTATTGATTCCCTGCTAATTATGGCCTGCACACTTTGTCCTTGGTCCATAAATCTATCGGGGAAAATACTTGGTCCGTAACTTACAGTACAGACCTCGATAGCCTGCGAATGCAGATGTATTTCGGTTGTCACTGGTTCCGCCGAAATACGTCTGTGTTCGCAGGCTATATGCCCTCGAATTAACAAATTGACATCAGTTTTTCATGCGTCTGTCCTGTTATTGATTATAGATTTCGTCATCACATTGTCAAAGTAGCTGTGGATCCACGTGGCGATAGCCAAGTGGATCCGCAGACTACTTTGACAATGTGATGACGAAATTCATTGTCAATAACAGGACAGACTCATTAAAAACTGACATCAATTTGTTTCTTACGATAACAAATGGTTGAATTGCCCGCTCTCGCTCGCTGACGCATCGCACGAATTTCAAATTCATGCGTCTGTCCGCATATTGATGATAAAAATTAGCCAATGAGCGCGCGAAAATTTATGCAGTTATCGTCAAAATGGTTACTGCGTGTATCAGCTGCATATGATTCCCAGTCTTGAAAATTTTGGATACAGCCAGATCGATGAACGACCTCCGTCCACATCAGAAATAAAAAATTTTAAAAGCCTTATGCTTATAATTATAATACTCACTGGTTTGATAAATAATTCCGGATTAATAAGTCTAAAAGCCAAGGTAGACTGTCGTCCACCTTTCTTTCCCGGTGAAGACGCCATCTTTTTTCAAGTCTTTTGCGAAGACTGGGCACTAATGCTCAGTTCCCCTCGATCGTAGGTAACGCCTGCTTATTTTTTGCTTTTGTGCTGCAGAGGAGTACAATTCACAGTTTTTACAGCGGAGTCATTCCCTCGTGCAGCTTGTTTTTGCCCTGGAAATCCCTTCTGGAGCTTTTAAGAATTTGGTACATGTGATCATAAATGTATGTAGGTCTGCAGCGGTTGATCAGAGCGAAGAAACCTGCATGGGTTCAACTTCGGCTCAAGAAGCTCTACGCGCCTCCCGCTTCACTAGTGATGATAATGGCTTCGGCAGCAAGTCTGGTGAACAGAAAATCGAAACGAAAATATGCTCGTAGACCTAGCAAACTCCTTGGTTATGACGATGTGGTTGATAGCAGCGACGTTTTCGGCGCAGAGCAGAAGGAACATTTCGATCTTATCGAGAAACAGGGTGTGTACAAGGTGCGGGAGTTCTTCGCTCGAGGGCCAGTTTTTGATGCGAGTCAAGGCGAAATAGGACGAGTTGCTCTACGTTTAGCTATTTATAACGAAAGAGGCTAAACTACAGAATACAGGGCCACTTTTAACCCTGCACCAAACGAGCCGGCTCGTTTGGCTCGTTTGCTCTTTGCGCTGACGAACGAGCCGGCTCGTTTGGCTCGTTTGCTCTTTGCGCTGACGAAGTTAATTGCAGGCTCATACGTTCTTTATGTATATTGAGATGTCTCGTCTGGCTCGTTTGCTCGGCAGTGGATCTCAGTGATGCATGTTAAATATAAACTTATGCAATTGTCGTTATAAAGTTTCAACATCTGAAGAAAGGAGAAAGGGTTTAACTCCATGTAATGTAATTTTCCCATCGTGTGTTTACCTTACATACATTTGACTTCCCTACATAAACTAACATACATTTGACTTCCCTACATAAACCCTTACATAAACTTACATAATCCTTATCCTTATCAGTGTTCAGATTGTTGATTCCCTCGAGACGACGGGACGGGTATGCAAACATTTTGTACTTGTTAAACTCAACTTAAACGCTTAAATCAGTGGCATCAGTTCCGATTGTTCAGTTAGGCTTGTATAACGCTTTCATATCTCTTAAGAAAACTTTAACGGGTCGCTGTCTTTATGTTTATAACGCCACATAAATTCGGCTAAATATGATGAAAAATGTTCTTTTCTTGTTCCAAAAATTGACAGACTTGTTTTCATGTGCCTCCAATGCCCTTCTTGCTTGTTTGTGTTGAAGCCATTACTATTAACGAACTCTTTAGAATGGTTGACAGTCTCGTGTAAGTATCCATTCTCAGATAGTTTGGAATATGACTTCCAGCAGTCTGATACAATGAGAGTGCCAGGTTCTATCCATTCTCTAATAATCGGTAAAAGTGTTGCTTCACTTCGGTCTTCTATTGGCACTAGAAAGCATTTTCGGTATTTTCTTCAATGCCTCCAAAAACCCACTGTCCTTCCACTCTATGCCCGCGATGGTACTTCCTCTTGCCTACTTTACTTTCGTCAATTTGCACTGTTTTGCCCGGTCCTCCGATTTTCTCACTCGTTTGTAACATTGTCACTTCGCAAGTCTCTCTACAGAAGCTGTCCCAATCTACTGCTGTGTTGGAATTAATTTTCAGCTGTCGCCGAATTTGCCATTGATCCAGATCTTGGCACCACCAGTACGTATGCTTGAGTATTTCCTCAAGTGTTAAATTGCTTCCTTCAAACCAACTTCCCTTGTGTATACTTAACGTTTGCTTGTGACGCCTCCCTCCTGCTTGCTTTCGACATTCCCACCTGTATCCGTCCGAGCGATCTTCACATTTATGAGCCCACTGGTGCCAGCAGTTCGACTTAAACATCACGACATTATTGAGTACATGGTGTCCAAAGGCTTTCGAATCAACCATCCTGACGAGTACAAACCGGAAAATAGACTACATGTACAAAGTGACAACCAAGAGGAAATGCAATTCTTGCTGCACATAAACTCGTACCGTACTCTTTCAAATCCCCGGTACATGGGGTATTCTTTTCTATATAACCCTGAAAGTGAGCACCCATTCGTTACTGCATTTGCTATGCACAAAATACTTGATCGCAAGGCCATAGTCGATCATGAATTCAAGAAAGACTATAAAAAACTGTCTGAGGGGTGTGAAGATTTTGCAGTTAGTCTTCTGGAACAATGCAGGACAATTGATGAAATCAAAATTCTGACAGATATTCGACCAGAGACTGCAGGTCATGGACTTTGTAAAAATGAAAGGCAGGACTTTGAGTTTCATGCACACACAAAAGAAGCTAAGGAGCTCCTATTCCTTAACAGGGCACTGAGGAATAATAATGACAAGGTGTGTATAATGTACAAATAAGTTTTTATACAGTTGATCCATCAGTATATAAAAGAAAAATAAACCAAGAAACAACAATATAAAAATCTATGCAAAGACCTCAAACCAACTAATTTGACTTATGAAAGACGGATTGAAACTGACCAATGACTAATGACAAACTTTACACGAGTCTTTCAGCCAATAACATCATGGCTAAAGTGACCAATCACTTTCAACGGACCAAACTGACAAACACTATTCACATGTCGAAATGTCAGTCGCCAACAGCAGTTCTTTTCAGAACTACCCTCACCCAGACGATCACACTGATATTCCTGGGTTCAAACCATTTACTTACAATCTAAAAACCAGGAAGGTTCAAATGAGAATACAAAGACATCCTCAAACATCCACTTGATGAAATTGAAATATTCCTCTCAAAATACCTCATTGTTTTTGACCCCATCCCAAATACGCCCCGATTTATCACTGTAGCATTTCATTCTTGGGGAGTAGTGATTCTCCTAGTCACTTCATAGAACAGACAACTTGGTTAAACATCAAGGGTAAACTACCAAACTCCAACGAAGGGCTAACGCTCGAAACGTCAGCTTCCGAATCTCTTTACGGTGGCCAATTCACATTATCAACCCAGTTGATAAAACCAAATTATCTTGTAATACTCCCACCGACGCAGCACCACAGTTTCTTTAGAAACTTGCCCCCTTTATTCACTACCAATACTGTCAGTTCCAAAGACTGAAAGTGTCTTCCCATCAGTTTTGTTTCCGAACAATAAAACAATCACATTATTAGATTACAAACCGTAAAATTTGTTTTTGATTTAGAGTGGATTGTCTTTATTTGGGTGATGTGTCTGGCAGTTCAGGAGGTTAAAGTGTTTTACAGTCAAGGCTCCAACCTTAACTGGCGACAGTGGTGGAATTTAGTCTCATTGCTCATGACTACCATCTTTGCGGCTTTCCTTCTTTTTTCAAATAATCGCTTATGGGCTAGTTGGGAGCTGGACAGTCCTGGACAAGTTCCGCAAGTTTGTCCCTTCCTTTGGGTACCAGCCTATCTTGATAGCCAATAGCTTGTACATCATCGGTATGGTGCTGAGCTTCTTCCATATCTCCAGTGCTTTCCAAGTCTGAAGTGAATGCCACCTTTGGTCCCATGCAGCTGTCTTTATACCGATTGTTCAGTAAGCAAAGGCAAATGGAACAGGAAATGCAAAGGGCAGAGTTGGTCATCATTTTGCAAGGTATATTGTTGAATTTTTTAAACAGACCGAAGTGGAAAATAAAACTACACACTTTAAGTCAGTATTTTAATTGTTAATAATTACCAACCATATACTGACACTGTAAATTTACGTTACCGTTGGACCCCACTAATTCGAACTCATTTTTTTTTAATTCCCTGTTATTTCAAACTCAAATTAGTCATTTCGCTTTATTTGCCCTTCAGCCATTTACTATCAGATATATTGAACTCCTGCTTTTTTGAAGTATTTTTCATTTCCCCTGAGAGTTGGCATTGTTTAACTGCGTAAATTTACTGCGTAAATTTACGAATTCAATAGCATTCAGTGTGTAATAATAATAATTTGCCAAAAATTCTGTTTTGTAGAGTGGATAAAGGTCTGGAGAGAGTAGTATGGCAGGTTCGTGCCCCCTCCCTCATCCTTTTCAAGATGGCCGCCAATAAAAGTTCGAGAAAAGTGACGTCATGACCACGTGACAGTGTCCTTCACCACACCAAAGTGGTGAACTGCGAATCCCTAACCCTAATAATCCTATCCTAATAACCCTAACCCTACTCAAGGTCGTTGCTCTTTCCACTTCTGACACCTCCATTATCTGAGAGTCTGGAACAGGCTGCTCATTTGAAAGCGATCTAACAGGGAGAGAAACTATGTAGCTCTGTGCGAACTATTCAAGATAAGGAAAAACTAGATAAGAAAGGTACACTTTTCAATGCATTTTATTTCACAAATGAGGCCTGAAAGCGTTACAAATGGAACCATCGTGAAATTAAATTTCATTACTGCATTTTCGCGGGCCATTATTTCTCAGCTGCTACAGTGACGGGTTTCTTTTGCTCATTTAATGTTTCCGTCGTCGACTGGCTCTGGTCGATGCAGTCCAGGGTTTTCTTTGGAACAATAGCAGGTCGCTCGTTAAATTTGGAGAATCCAAATCCGTAGACGTAGCGATCTGGTCCAGAAATCAGTCGTGAAAGGTCCAATGCTTTCGTTGTATCCTAACAAAAAAGAAAAGAAGAAAGAGATAGCAAAGCTGGCAAACCATTTTTTTCTCCTTCGCTTAATTTAATACTCTTAAAGAGCAATAATACCGCCTTTTCTTCGTTTACCCAGGTTTAAAGAAATGGGTAATTTTGGATCGTAATGGCATTGTTATCCACGGCTAAAACTCCCTTCAAAGTAAATTTTGAACTGAAAACACAAGAAACGTGATAAAAGACATTCTGGTGTTGTTCATTCCAAACTTGAGCAGGAATAACGAATGTTTGGTAGAATAAGTAGTATAAGTTCTGTTGTTGGCGGTCATATTGGAGTTTCATCACGGTGGCTTCACAAATAATCGTTCTGGCTAATTTCTTGAAAACGTAATCTTACCCCAAGGGCATTGACCTAAAATTTCATCTTTTAGCCCGTTTTAATATACTCCCTCTGTTTTTCGTGTTTTATGGTTTCAGATGGGAAAGTGACGTGGATCACGTGACCTCTCTGTACCTCTCTGGCCTGTAATCTGATTGTAACGACTCACTCACCATCAATGTTACCTCCACCTTGCCTGAGATGTAGAACTTCGCTCTCCAATCTTTGCGAACTGGGATAACCTCCTTCATTATGCTTATATAAGCATCACATCTCTTGGGAACAGCCAACTGAAAAGAGTAACTTTCCGTCGTTGATTCAACAGATGCGGTGGTTGTTCCCTTCTCCCAAGAGCCAGTAGTGGAGAATTCAGCCGAAATTTTGTGCGAGGCCAGTCCAAAATAGCTTGTCTCAAATTCTGTTGAAATTCCAACTGTATAGGACATCCCACCTGTTATGGAGACCTCGGTGCTTTCACTCGATTGTACCTGGTGCTGGTATGTGAACTAGAGAAAATAAAAACTTGATATTGGAGAATTCCTGTACAAATTTTGGTTTGAAGCGGGCTATCGGCCCTTTACTCTTACACAATTGCTTGTAATCGCGCAATCCGATTGGCTAATTTGCTATTGTCGATAAGAGTCTAGACAAAGCTGGTCGCGCCAAGCTCCCGTCAATTTGTCGCGCACTGTTATAGCCAATCAGGAACGCTCATTTTGGGAAATAAACCAATCACATTGCGAGAAAGTTATAGACAACGCTTGCTCTTTCTTTGTGTCATGATTTTGACCACTGTGACGACGAATGTCGTTGTCGATAGGAGTACAGACAACGCTGAACCACTTTCTATTTGTTAATCATTTTTTGGAAACCTGAGTAAATGCAGGAATAGCAAAACGCTTGCCACAGGAGACGCTGGAATCGATCAAGTGGCCAGAAAAGACTTTAAGATTTGACTGATGAAGAACAAGTACGAGGGATAGTGTATTAGACATCCCCTACCCACATTGCAAGGACAACGATTGTCTTTGCAATAACACATTTTGATGCACTATCCTTAAGGAGGGGGTAAACATGAAATATATTTTCACGCCACCTAACATCATTTTATTGAGAATATCTCGTTCACATTTCAAGCAATGCAAAACGCCTCAACTCATTTCACTAGTCGATGTTTTGGGGTGTTTTGTAAATTTTTTGGTGATATTTTTGGGTATACTTAAGAGGAGATAGTTTTTCTCAAAAGATAAGTGAACTTTGGGGAAATAAGAAATAGTGAAAATTTACTGTAGTTTAAAAAGTTAGAATTTGGAACTTGAAAATTGCTGGTTTTCAGTGTCACACCATTCAAAATAAAAATCGAAACCGTTCAATAGATTAAGTGCAGAATCTGAGAAAAGAAAGAAGGTAAGTATACAAATTCAAGTCACAATAATTTTTCTTATGCAAGATATGCAGAGAAACCATTTTACCCAAATTTATAGAGATTTGTATGGAGACGCCATGTTGGTGCCCATCTGGATGGGCACCAACATGGCGGCCGGAAACCAACAGAAACATATGTTACTGAGTTTTGCTACAAAAGCGTGAATGTATCTCTCGAGGACCTTAAAAACATTAAAATAATACTTTTTCTAATACAAGAACTGTTCAGATAGCCAAATGTCCCGAAATAAGTCCTGAAATAAGTCACTTTTTAACCAACACGGCCGTTGTGTAAATATCGCGTCACGCAAAAGCTTAATAAATTGAAGCGTGGTCTATCACAAAACCAAGAACCCATTCTGAGCAAAAATGTTTATGGATATTAATTTTCAGCTGCTCTTATACACCATGAAAGTAAAATATCAGGAGGATCAATAAATTTGTAGTTTGAATTTTAGTGTCGTCATGTAAAAACCGGCAATTGGTATGTGGAAACCCAAACAGTCCCCTACCAACCTGTGGTGCTCTTTGGGGACAGCTGTCTATTGTTGTTTCAAAAATTTTTTTTTTTTCATTTAACTATTCCTTAAACCTCCAAAACTTGCATTGAAATTTATGTAAAACCAAAATAATGACGATGACTATTCACAACATACGTAAAAAATGCAATGTACTCAACAGAACGTAAACGAAAACCAATCATAACTGACTTGGTTTGCTCGCGTTTTCCCACCTTGAATAACAATGTTTCTCTTAACCATTGTTATTAATATGCCAACCAAAACCTAACTGACTGGATGCCTGGCTTCGCTAGCCCTTATGGTTATTCCAGGCAGCTAGTACTTGTTTAATTGTGTAACTTTTTGTAGTTTTAAGCAAGTATGTGTGAGTACGAATAAAGATTGTTGTTGTTGAATGTCAAAAGAAATGTGACGTCAATGTTTGTAAACAAGAAATATCGCTATTGACTGAGCCAGCCGGCAAAAATGCGCGGGAAAACGCGCGTAAACCAAGCCAAGCTTGGTTTTGGTTCCGCCACTGTGCTGGGTTGTTCAAAGCCCGATTAAGCTAACCCAGGGTCAGAGAGAATTTTGATTTCTGTTTTGCAACTTTTCGGAGAAAGTACATTTTTGTACAAGAGAAATTAATACTTCGGTTAACTTTTAATCCTGGAATAGTGTTAACCGGCTTTCGAACAACCCTGATTGATTAAACACGCTGCACGAGTTTCTTGAACCAATCATAGAGAATGGTAGACAAGAAAGTAATCACAAACTAGTTTCGACCGTCATTTGAAAACCCGCTAGATTTAAATGACCAAACCTGTCCGTTCTCAGAACTGTCCTTGTTGGGAAATTTAGCGTCGTAAGACGCGAGGTTCTCACTACTCAGTCTATCCTTTTGCGTCATCTTCTCTTCGAATTCTTGCAAAGACAAGTCTATTCTGTTGTTTTGAGTGTTAGGATCAGGCGTAGTTATCTCGATAGCTTCTGGGTGCTTCATGTTCAAAGTGTACTTTTCCAGTGAAGCGCCACCAGAGGTTCGCTTCATAGCCACCGCAGAGACCTTTCCTTTAATAAAAATCAATAATGTTAATAAAGAGTTCCTGTGTTGGGAAATCAAAAGAGGTTGGCCTTTACCAAAGACAGTTTTCTTTTCAACCTATTTTTAGTTTCAACCGCACTTTGCTATGTACCTCACGTACAGAACCACAGTTCAAAACATTATTTTGTGGGCTGAAGGAATATCGGACTTAAAAGCGTCCTTACAGGTGATGTGGAAGTGGAGAATTCAGAATTATCAAAAAACGATAAATGGGCTGCTACTTACAACAGACGTAAACAGCACAGTGAACCAATCAGAACTCGTGCGTTTTCCCGCGCTTGAATGAGGCAACCGGCATCAAGCGAGGGAAAGCGCTCATAAACCAAACCACAATTGGTTTGGTTCTTCACTTGATTGGCTGAACACGTTGCACGAGGCTTTTTTTAACCAATCACAGGGCGAATTAAACGCCAAAACAAAGCTTTAATCATAGATTACTTTAGACAGTCAACATTGAAAGCGCTCTACTTCACTAACTTAGTGAAATTTTTTCCTAGGTTGTAAGGTTTACATGAACGTCGTGTACCTACCAAATCTTTGGCAGATAAATGGTAGCTCTGCATAACTCGTGCAAAAGCCTCTTTCAATAAGAACGACGTTACGACTTTTTTCTGCGCCTTTGTTCATATTGAGCCCACCACAAGAAGAAGGCGGATAGTCGTCAAATCCCTCCATCATGTCAGTAGCTCGGTATGTCAGCGGTTCTCCAGAACTCCAAAACCATGCATTCGTGTCTCTGTACTCCAATCCAACGTAGTAAGTCACATACGATGTCGTAGGCGGTGCGGGAAAGGCATCAATATCTTGCTCGTAGCTCAGTGTTAACAGTTCTGCATTGTGCGAGCGACATGCCTCCTTGGCATCCGAGTGGTATTTTCGAGTCTCGAAATACCGCACACAGGACCCCTTGAAGTACGTCCAATCCTCACCGCATAAGTTTGCTTTAGAAGAAAAAAGGAAAAAAGTCACTTCTTCCTTCCTACCTTTAATAAGGATCTTTATATCTTCTTATTTGAACTGCGATATTATATTAATTTAGTTGTAAAGCACGTTTGGCACACTTCTGTTGCGTTTACTGCCAGACGAGCCGAAGCCGAATTGAAACATCTTCAAGTTTTTCTTTTGCTATTCAGGTCAAATTCTTGAACTAAACACGCATTTCTCTTTGTGATTGAGAACCGCGATTGGCAAAATTCAGGGGCACCCAAGGAGCAATTTTCGAAGAACCTTTAAACCAGCATTTTGGTGATACTGCTAGAGTGCCAAAGCCGTATAAAGGCGCATTTCAATCCGCTGCCACAATCTCATTTTTTCAGTGAGGTGTATGGATTTTTTAGCTGAACGTTTTAGCGAACACGATCATATTCTCTGATATTGCGAACTGCACGTTTCCTTTCGAAGAAATTTGTACAAGCTATTGCGGCTTGCTGAACTTTTTGTTGCATCCAATATAGTATTTTTTATCTTCTGAAAACGCTAGGAAATGTTTCCCCAATTCTAGCACACTTGCGGTGACATTTCAGTCAAGAATCCTTCAGCTTTCCACAGAAATAAAAGACAAAGACTTCGGGCGATTTAGGTGTTTCGAGCAAATATTTCAGCCAAAAGAGTCTGCGCAAGTCTGGTCTGGGTCATCGCGCAATTCTTTCTCAAGGTCCCAGCGAATGCTGAGCGAGGCGTCTTATGGATTGCATGGAGAAAACAGACCTTGTGCAAAGGACTTAAGCGTAAGTTGCAGCAAATACGGGGAAACGCATCTGGGTGGAATTTGCGATACAATTGTGCCTTTCTTAAAAATACCATAACAACTCTCAATGTGCAAGACTGGGCCTCGCATAAAGAGGTTGTAAAAATGTCTTTGTTCTTTGTAGAAAAGAATACAATCAGGTGGCACTTGCGTCGGCTTCTTCACTGCTCCAATTTGAATAAATGAAACCAAACGAAAGAAGCAAAAATAAATGCGTTCATTCTACCTTTGCTGCCACACTGTTTTTCTTATTCCTCTTCAGGGCCCGCTTATGATCATGTTTTTTCAGTTTTACAAGTTAGAGCCCAGCTTTTAGATGTCCAAACTTTCCAAGAGCTAGCGTGGTCAAACTTCGCTCATTCCTTCGTGCCATCAAAAAAGGAGATTGACATATGTAGTTGTTGCAAACCTCTTGGAATCGAGGTTTGGTTAGTACAGGGGTCATGTTGAAAAGTGTTACGGTTTTTTCTGTGTTAGGCCATATTCTAGCTGCAGGAATCATTGCTTATGAATTATCAACACCAAACAACCACGAGCGAAGCAGTAATGAACACGTTTAGGTACATTCGACCTTAAGAGGTGACCTGTTCACGAATTTTTACTATGTTCTTTGTTAAATGTTCAATGATTCAAATTTTCAGTATTCCTTCATAAACCTTGCTGCTAAATTATATAGGGAGAGCAAGGTCCTTGGAAAAATCACGTAGGAATTTTCACATCCTAAATTTAAACAATGAATAATTCTTTTCTTTTCTTTTCCATAAGGAGTTCAGTGATATCAAACAAGACCCACCGCCAAATTCTTGTTCCAATGGTCTCAACGTAGAATCACTTCGCAAGTTACCATGAATTCGGGTCATTACTTGCTTCAGGACATCGACATCTGTAAGAGTTCAAGTAAAAAATCGTTACACAGCAGATTGATAGCATACTCTTACCGCGGCTGTGTTATGTATTGAATAAAAATGTAAAAAGCTGGTTCTCCTGGGTTGCATACAGCAGAAAAACGACAGTACCGAGCAACATCCATGCAAATTTTTTTTAGAAGCTTTTAACTCTAAATTTAACTTTACATTCTAACTGATTAGAGTTACTATTTCTATACTATTTCTCTTGACTACAAGAGAGCAGTATTACTTCTTTTTTCTATGGAAGACGGGACTGCATTGCATAGGTCTATCGTAGGAGATCTTCGGAAGGCCTTTAAATGAAAATCAACGGTAACTTCGAAAAGTGGTCGGGAATGTTCGTGAATTGCCGGAAATATCCGGAAATTGATTGCTTACTTTCGAACGACTTCCAAATAATTTTTGAACAACTACGGAAGACAATAGGAAATATTTGGCTGATAGTCCTAAAAGTTCGCTTATTTACAAGTATAAGGTTATTTCGTTATTCCATGTCCTTAACCAGATCAAGATAAAAATAAAAGTATCCTCCACAAATTTGTCATGATTAAATAGTCATTCGTGATTCCACAAAAATGCCGTGCATTGATTTTCAACCACTGCGTGTTACATACTTCCCACAACTATGACTGTGTAAACCGGTGTGTTATCGGCGTTGTCTCCCCCACAGCATTCTTCTCTCTCGCAGGGTGCGCTACTGGCTAGAACTCCAGCGCAACGCATGTTACATTCCTTTGAGCTATCGGTGCCCTTGTACAACCGATCCAGGGGTAGATCATTATTACAGGCACAGAAATCATTTCGGAGTGAAGCAACAGCATAACCTTTTCCGCTACAAAACTCAGCACAGCGCAAGGCGGTATTTGCAGAATCCGTACGTCTTCGACCTGCTCGTGACTCAGTTATGATTCCATTTTTCTTGTCATCAAAGCAACCTTGTATTTCAAGGATACCACTCTGTATAGCCCGTTTCTTTGTTTGAGATCCCCCTGCATGTTTATAAACTGACACGGCGTTGTTTTGCTTGGAACCACAGCAACCAAAACCACCACATGAGCTACCCGCCTCGTTATAGTCCGCATCAGGGCATCTGCTGTTACACTTGTCTTGTTCGAGACGTTTGGACGGAAGATTGTCGAGGCAAAGGCAACGGTCTTCACTTGTGGCAGAAAACCTTTTCCCTTCTTCGGTACAGAATTCATTGCAAAAGAAGTTGTTGTTTTGAGAATCCGTTCTCAATTTAGACGGCTGGCCGCTGATCTCAAAACATCCTTCGTAAATTATTTTTCCTGCAAAGTTGCCCCATAGAGATACTGTAGACCGTACGCTGGCAACACCATGATTTGCTAAAAGACGAGATAATAAGAGAAAAAACGGGAAGGTTACTGAGTCGAGTCTGACGAGATTACTCATTATCAGTAAGTAAGTAAGTGAGTAAAGTAAGTAAAAAGCAAAATACATGCTTGAGGGGTCGTGTATAACCTTATTACATACTTAACTAAGTTTAAAATATAAAATAGTTTAGATATTAATAGACACCAAAATAAAAACGTACACTTGACATAAAAATTCAAGAAGTTAAATACGGATTTACATAAAAAATTCAGAAATTTAAAATATAAAATCGCACACCTTTTTCTTGGGCACCGACTGAACAGATAGACTGTTAAAATTAAGTTCCCTAAATTCTGGGTCCAGTTTCACTTTTCTGATAAATTGTTTAAAATTATGAGAATCGTTTAAATAATCGGAAACAAAGTTCCACAGTACGGCGCCTCTAAAACGTATGGAATGTTTCATGAAATGTGTTGAAAATCTTGAAAAGGTAGCCTTCTCAGTCGATCAGTCGAAAGTATCCTGCCAGAAACAGATGGATTCGTGTGCATCCAGAATTTCAGAATTACCAATACGCTATTAACTCTCTTGGGTCGAACTAAGAGGGCCTCAGGTAATGTTACTCCTCCCATTTTTTTAAACTTTGCAAAGACATAGTTCTGAAAGATTATGTTTTCAGTATCTATTCACTCAATGTTATTTTTCATTTAAGTCAGAATCAATTCAGTGAGGGGAAAGTAGGGTATGAACGAATATGTAAATGATGAACGAGAACATTGTTTAAAAACAAGGCAGAAAAAAATCATAAAATGAAAGTAACGAAAAACGACAATAACAACAGAAAAAAACACTGATCGTTTGTTCCTTTTGATCGACCATCACTAAGAATTCTTATCTTCGTTATGTACAAAAAGCTTAAGTCTTTTTCAAGAGGGCAAAGCGATAAATGATTAAAAAGTTAGGGTTCTGAAGTTTTCTCTGTTTCCACGGTGAAGCTTGAATTTTGCCAGCACAAAGAACATGATGCAGTGAGAAATGACGAATTCATTTAAGCACAGGCGGACCAGACTCCGAGGGTAAAAACTATAGGGATTTGTATGAGAATCTCGATGACAAAGTTCAGAAGTCGCTGTGATGTAAGCAATTTTCAAATTCAATGCCCTTCTAGTAGGACTTGAGGGAAAACGCTTATGAAATAAAAGAGACTTCTTGTATCATTTTTTCTGTAGCACAGAGGAGCTTAGTGCCGCTTATTGAACTAAACGCCCTCTTCGCTGTATAACGGAAAGTTGATTCAGCAAAATCTAAACAAACTGAAGTTTACTTTATTAACAAAAACACTTACCCTTCGTTTTGGTTTTGACATGTTTACCGTCAGCAAGATTTCCAAAACTCAGGAGCGTTAGGAAAGCTACAAAAAGAAGAACTTCAACTGAACTCAACTTCAAAAAAATTGAAGCCATCTCTCTCCTGTCGTGCTTCTTGAATCGTAGAAGAAATAAACTTGGTCCAGCGCGCTTCTGCTAGTTGTAATAGTTTCTTGATTCTTGTAATTGATTGTTCATGTTATGGTTGTACTGAATTAATAATTTGGCCAGAAAGGCGTTAACTTGTTTAACCAATTACAGGAGTCTCAATTGCATTAGGTCAAGCCATAGTGTATGGTACTGGTTACTTCATGTGAGGTACATGTACAGCCTGTGGGGGGTTTCTATGAGAATGAAATGAAAAGAGAAATAGGTTCACTGGCAAGCGACTATCGGACAAAATGTCTCTGGTAATGCGGCAATGTCTGGCATTGTCATCACTCACCCGTGTCTTTTATACTGGCATTTTGCAGACCAATTAATCCGAAAGTTTAGACCTATCCACAGGTGGTCAGAAACAGTTAAACGTTAATAAATATTGTATAGCCTGCGTAGCAGGTGGTTTGGTGAATTTTAGAAGCTTCTTTCCATCTGTGAAAATAGGTCAACTACCAACCAATCATAGCACGCCTTGTGTAAACATTGCCGGGAATACAATTTATTCGATAGAGCTCAACTGAGGGTGCGATCGACTCGAAAATCCGGATTTAGATCTTAAAATCTGGAACTTTGGATTTCCAATCGAACACAAAATCTGTTTTCATTTCTTTCGACTGTTAGTATCAACTTAAATCTTTTGATGACTGAGTGGTAAATTGGACAGTGGCATTTTTAGCCGGCCGACAATCAACTATTGATCGTGGAAGTCAAGCTAAGCGATCGTTCGTGTTATTTTTCTCTTTATAGGCCCACCGAAGCCCAACACCCTCTTCATTTTAAAAGAAGGGATCCATTTTCACGGAATCAAAGATCCTATCACCTTTTCTAGCAAGTATTGTGAGTTCCACTGCCGTTGTTAATATAAATTGCATACTTTTTTATTATCCCATTGTCATTGCGATGAAAAACAATAAAAAACGGCATGAACGATATGGTTTAGAATTGATTCTTTTTTAGTCTCAAAAAAAAAAAATCTGCGCAACAACTCACGCGAACAAGGTCAGCGCGCGCGCTCAAGGTCGGCTAAGAGACCCCCACTTTTTAGGGTTGTTTTTAAGGTGTCTCCATAGGGTTTTAAGAGCACGCGCACCGATGATGAGAGATTTAGTAATGTGAGCGCGCTAGCTGACGCAAGCTCGTGCAAAGCAGCGAACAAGTCAACAATATAGCTCAAATTACAGCCCAGAAGAAGAAACAGAGAAACCATTTAGAAGAAAACGTAAAGGAAACGATTTGGACGGAAAGGTCTTGTGTGTATTTTGATGACACCGCCATTGTCGAGTCGCTCATCGACAAAACCGCGTGGTTCGAAAACTCGCGCATGCTCACATAGCGATCTTGGCGAGTTCCTATTCTGATGACGTAATCCCCATTGAGGTGAAAAAATAGAAAAATCCTTACCAGATTTCTCGAATTTCCTTCGGTGAAATTCCTTAAGATTTGGCAGAGAAGTTATTCCTTATTAGCTTTCCTTGCTTTCAATTTATCAGAAAAATTTGTAAGACAAGGTTTTCGCTTAGCCAAAAAAACACAAAAATGCTAAAAACGAAAAAACTACCTTGACAACCCCTACTTTTTGCGATTTTAAAAGTTTCTTCTTGCCAGACTCTACCCGGTTTGAGCATATCAGAAAATTTTACCGAAGGAAATTGAAGAAAATTGAAATCAAAGCCAAACAAACGTCAAAAAATGGCGATGTTTGAGTAGTTTTAATTTGAGACTAAAAGCTGATATCAGA
Organism: Micromussa lordhowensis; assembly: GCA_964020085.1. Classification (NCBI taxonomy): domain Eukaryota; kingdom Metazoa; phylum Cnidaria; class Anthozoa; order Scleractinia; family Lobophylliidae; genus Micromussa; species Micromussa lordhowensis. Next base: position 25,145 of record CAXHUQ010000204.1, read on the forward strand.
CTGGTGACTGTTGAACAGCAAATTTTGGCCCTTGTTTGTTATGTTTCAGTAGCTTTGATTAGGAAAATAGCAAAAAGAACGAGAATATCAACATTCGATTGAGGTCACTGGCGCGCGCTTCGTGATCTTGCATAACCCTATTGAGCCACCTTAAAGCGCGCGCAACCAAGCCACCGCCTTTTTTTTCGGTTTTTTTTTTAGGTGCAGGCGCGCGCGCAGGCCAAGGTCAGCCAGCGAAACTCAGCCTTCCTTAGGGCCTAGAGTTAAGCATAATGGTGCAAAGGACCGCAAACGAAAATGCTGCCTGTTTACGTAGGATGGTCGAAACAGCTGTCCACGGTTGCAATTTGGCTTTCAGTTTGGACTCTATCATGTCGTTGCCCCGTTAAGCTTTCTACGTAGTATCAGCTTTGCATCATTGTTTGCTAGAGTTAAGGCCTTAAGGCTTAGCGGTGAAGCCTTAGGGTTGGGAGGCCTAGAGGGTTAAGGCCTCAAGGCCTTAAGGGTTAAGGCCTTAGGGTTAGGGCCTTATAGTTAGGGCCTTAGGGTTAAGGTCTTAGGGTAGAAGGCCTTAGAGTTATGGTTAGGGTTATTAGGGTTAGGATTGGGCCATCTTGAACAGAGGGAGGAAGGGGGCACGACCCGGAACCTGTCATACTACTGAGAGCTTGTTTTGGTCACTGTTTGGCTTGACTGATTTAGAGACATTTGGAATTGACAAACCTGAGTTTCAGATCACGCGGCAGACAGGAGTTGCACTGTTTGGCTTGTATCAAGTCCTGATTGTGGTTGTTGCTATTAATATGCTGATGACAAGGTCCTTTGAAATCATTGTGGTGAGATTTTTCATTCAATG
>CAXHUQ010000205.1:0-17000 GCA_964020085.1 Micromussa lordhowensis
TTTTAGGTTAGTCGCCAATTGGCTCCCTTAGAAAAAAGTTAATTTCGGACCCTGGGGAGGTAGAAATATTCCTAGTCACTTCATGCTACTGAAACCGGGATAAGCTCCGGCCTAATGAGCCACTCAGCTCGTATGCAGACTTAACCTCTAGCAGATTACCGCTCAACTTTCAGTGAACTTTCATCGAAAATCGCAGGAACAAAGAAAGAAATTCACGCCTTTCGCTTGCATTACTCTTGCACAATACTGTATCTAGGTAGAATTGTCAACCCCTAAGGGGCAACAGAAGAAGACATAACATCACACCTGGATAAAACAAGAGCTGTTTTTGCCCGCATGAGAACAACATGGAAATCCAGCACCTACAGCCCAAAGACTAAAACTTTGACTCTACAGAAGTAATGTACTATTGTTACTTCTGTACAAATCAGCATGCTGGAGGATGATTGAGAAGGATAACCGCAGACTTGCTACATTATACCTTCCACACCACCTGTCTTAGGAGAATCATGGGAGTGTTTTGGCCTAATAAAATCTCCAATGCCAAAATATTACAAGCCACAGGACAGGGAACAACAGGAACCATTTTAAGGAGAAGAAGGTGGAAATGGCTGGGTCATGTGCTAAGAATGGAGCACACAGTGCATGGAAGAACTGCACCGACATGGACTCCAGAGGGCTGAAGGAAAAGGGGGCATCCACAAACAACATGGAGAGCAGATTGAGAATTTGTGACCCTCCTCATCAGGAGTTTGATGCAAGGTGATGGTATACTCATAGCATTCTAATGGAACACACTTAGCATGTCGAAAGTCATGGATGTCTGCATGTTTATTTTGCAAGACAAAGTACTGGTAGGCCACACATTTAGAGCAAATGTCAGATTGGTTTACAATTATTCAATTATTCTCTGAATTATAGACCAGCTAGAACAAGTTAACTAAAATTTCTATATATGTTTATATATATATGTTTATATTCTGTAAGGAAAAGGTGAAGAAAGCAAAATAATATCCAGACATCAGTTGCACAATGCCTCCTAACTATGCCTGTATCAAGGCAATTTTCACAGAGTCAGAATGGAAAGTGAAAGGAACTGTGACACTCTCAACTGTCAGTGAACGGTGAGCAAGTTAAAATTTTCAGGCATATCAGTGGTTTGATGCAAACTTGTTTATATTTTTTCTAACCATTTCAATATGAGTAGGACTTCTTTATATTCATAGCAGTACTATTAAAGTTATATAGTGAAAAATTAAAATTTAGAAGTGCTTGTTTCACTACACGTATGTTTTGATTACTGATTCGATCGATAACACAAAATTGCAGATCTTCTTCTCATTCAGTTCTTCAGCTAAATATTCTGTCCTGTAAGTAAGAGAACCCAAGCTCAACAACCCCTCTTAGTTTTTACTAGGTGTCCTTACCATTTGTTTACTATTTTAATATAATGTAATTAAATTGTTAATTTATTTATGGATATGTTACATGCAAATGATAACAAATGTATTTCAAGTCCAATCATTTTAATGTTGACATCATTTGGTACAAATAGGCCTTTTGCATGACCCAGTCACATGGTACAAAATCAGCCATGCTGGGGTGCATGTTACACAGTGGAACTTCCAAAACAAAACAACTTGTTCCAGTCCACCTTGACCTGCCTTTTTTTTGGAAGTTTCATTGTGTAACTTGTGTCTGATTTTGGCTGATTTTGTACTATGTGACTAGGTCATACAAAGGGACTACTGGGCTTTTGTTTGAACTCCACTAATCACACAAGAAATACTGGGTAGGAATAACAAAGCGAAATGCACTTTAAAAAAGCATGGTCCTTAAAACATTAAAGGAATTTCCTTCAAATTAAGATTGTCTTTAAAATGCATGTGCAAATGTACTCATCTCCAAGTGGTGCTGTGGGACATATAATGTGGTGACTTGGCATATACCTGGGCAAGAAGAGGCAAAGTTTCCACTTTTGCTTTGTTGTTACGATCTTGAGAGAAGATTTTTACACAAATGTCCTGAAAAAAAAAAAGAAAAACAATAAGAGACTATTAATCTACTGAAGAGGACAGCATTACATGTTCATTCACTTAGACTCTTTACTAATGGACACTTTGCCTACAACGACGACCTCTCTACAACAGTCAGGATTTTTTCATCTGAACTATGCATAACTGACCTATGCACATGCACATTTTTTGAAAACTTCACAATGGCCACCTCTGCACAGAGAAGCCATGTTTGAAATGCCGCCATGTTTAAATGCTGCCATAGCAAATGTCGCTTGCAAGAAATTTGTCTTTGCCATGTAATTTTCTAAAGTTCTACATTTAGTGTAGTCTTATGACATAATTATATAAAAAAATGTTGCATAATATAAGAGTCCTAGCTAAATGATCCAAATGTTACTTTTTAGTACACATTATTTTGTTCCAGCGTGAACATATCACCATAACTCTGTGCTCTGAGTGGCCAAATATGAATGCAACACACTGGATTTCTCAACATGGTTTTTCAATAAAAGGCAACCACTACTTTTAAGCATGTTCCAACATGCTTAAACATGTACAATAATGTGGTCAATTGGTTGGAACATTAATAACATATGTAGTACTCAGTATTAATAGTTAGCCTCATCCAGGTGTTCAAGTAGTTGGGGTGCATTGCTAAAAATGGCGAGCAAAAAAATAGGGGAAAAGCACAGCCCAGGAAGGCAAAAGAATGTCTATAAGCACGGTTGACAAAAGGTCCTTCGCCCACTTATAGATTACCTACAAGTGCCATTCACATGGCCACTGATTTTGGGGGCTTGGGGTTTTCAGGGTGACAGACAGTTCAGTTCATTTTATTTGCTTTTATAAATTATAATACTAAATTATATATAGTTATCATACATTTGGCAGGCAGTCCAGGAAGCTATTTTGCTTATTTAAAGGACTGCCTTAAGAAAAGGAGTAAAAAACTAGAATGTAAACTGTCAATGGCAGAACAAAAATATTGAGACTGAAACTAAATAAATAAATACAGAATTTATAATTGAACCATGCGTTTAACATAAAAAGCAGTGCAACAACAACAGAAGCAAGAGACATGACCTACATGTACATTGCTCCATCCTACAGTTCATGAAATTGGCTTTTTCACTGATTTCAGTCTTCTGCCCTTTTTCTACTTTACACTAAAGGGCACTGTGTGTTATAGCACAGTTATTAGGAGGAGTTTTAAGACATGCTCTAGCAAATGTTTGTCAAACAGAGTTTCACACTTCTGAAATTATAATTTTTGCTGGTTCAATTCGTTGTGGCTCCTTTACACTGCAAGATGTTTTTTGAAGATCAATCTCTAAGCATTCCACTCTGGAAGGATTTATAAATTTTAAGACCATCTATACTTGATGTCAGGCCACTCTTTTTGAGACCTAGCCTGCAGTGCAGACGTTATTTTGGAATGTAATGCTCGGTAGACCAGGTTTTGGATGTGGCCATTTTGGATTGTACTTGGATGCTTGACTGGTAGAGGGTTGGGCCACAGCACGGGGAGAGGAGTGATGGAGCAGTTGAAATTCCTTTCTCTCCCACTCCCCCTTGCCCATTTTTTCATCTCATGCCCACTCCCTCAGCAACTTTTCCCTTGCTCTGGCCCTCCACAGTTACAAAGCCCAAGATGGCGGCCTAATATGAAGATGTGCACTCACACGCCAGTAATACGCCTGCACTGCAGGCTAATTGAGACCACCAAATTTTCAAAATTAAATTCGCCTGGCACAATAAACGGCTAAAATTAATTCAGTCAGACCTACATGTAACTTCCACCGTTTTCACAGTTACCTACCTCAGCTGTAAAGATTGCTCAGGTTGACATTAAACACTTCATTTAGTTTGCTCTTGCAGGCTAGAAAAGGACTTGCCAGGTGGCAAATCTTTGACCCCATTTATGGATTTGAACCCTACATGCTCTGACTCAACCTCCACTATATCACATATCTCATCTAAATCAATGGTACTTGAGTGCTGACAAACACACAGAGACAGGTTATACCAGATATTGGTATACTAGAACAAGCTTTTGCTAAGTTTGGCCACAGGTGTTCATTTGCTCTTCATTCACTCCTTGCACCCAACTAACTGAACACCTGGAAGAGGCTACCTGAAGTTAGCTGTCTCCTTGAACATTGTGACACCTTTTACTAGATTGTTAAAGTGGCTTGTCAGTGACTGACCAACGGGTAACCCAAGCTCAGTATGTGACTGTTGTGGCTAAATTTGTATGGGAAATGAACTTTAGGCCTAAATATACTAACACTAGTAGTAATCAAAGATTAGGAGTGCGTTCACTGCCCGTGCTAATAGTTGCTGAAAATCATTATCTTCATTTGAATGGCTGAAGTTTTACAGCCATGTAACATACTGACAAAGTCCACTATTTTTGTTCTGTGGTTTTGATTTCCTTGTTATTGATTTTCCTTGCTAATGCGATTTTGATATGACCTTTAATGACACGTTGCGTGACGGCTCCAGTTTCGGTAAACTCAAAATTTCATGCCATCAGCACGTCTCATTCTCACTTTTACTGGTAATGTTTAGGCATAAAGGTCAATTTTTAAAAAGGGTAGTTGTGTTACTTCTAGTATTCTGAGCTGGAAGCACTAATATCAGCTAACAACTCTAACATTTGCTCTTGCCTTTCCGTTTATCCATGGTTTATTGTAAACAAAATCCCGGACAAGTGCCGTGCGACTGGTTATAATTATTAGATCCCACGGTTAACATCCCAAAGCCAAAGCGATGCAAAGTCGTGTTCGTGAACAGGATAAATACGGTCGTCCGTCCCAGCTATGTAACAAAAGCATGTTATCTTGCATCCTGACCAAACAGGCCTTGCTCGGTCCAGAATCAAAACTTCTAGAAATGAGCGATCGCGAACAAATGGTCTTGTATACACATGCTTGGCAATGATGTAATTTGTTTTTGCCCGACCAAAAAATCTCACACCGTCTGCACTAGGACTGCATTCTCTTTTTTGTTGAATGCAATCAGAGTGAAAAACCTGTTCAAAGAAAACCTCAAAACGTTGAAAACCATGAAAGAAACCACAAAGGAGAACAAGCATGACGTAGCAGATGGACACGAAAACGAGGCTCAAAACCCCTGAAAAAACTTAGAGGGGCAGCCAATTGGCAGTCTTCACAAGAAATCTTGATTTCTCGCGCCTGCGAACCAAAATTAGGATACGTTCTCTCGTTCCTAATAAAGCTATGAATGTGCAACTAAATTTCACTCACCTCAACATAGGGTTGTACTTGCGTCTTTGATACAATTTGAGTACAATTTGTGTCCATTTTAGACCATTTTGTAGCTTACAAAAAGTTGTTGGTTGGCGTCTCCCCTCATAAAGCGAAGCAAGGCCAGGGTAACTTGTGGCCACCTCGTCTCACAAACTACTCTGGCATCACAAGCAACGTACAGAATCACCACAAAGACACCACAGCAATAAGCCCAGATAAATTCCCCATCACATCAACTCACCACGGCGACCATACCGCGATTTTAGGCAGAGAAATGTCAGATAAGAATCACTTTTCTTTAATCTTCCCATGAGCTCGGATTTTTTTGTGATTAAGGCCGTCAGAGCGTGATCACGATCATGTGTCGATTTCGCCTTGCAGGGAATAGTGTGTATTAACTAACAACACTATTTGTGTTTTGCCTCCATTATACAGTCCACCTATTACATGTAAGTGTTGCTGGCATTTCGAATTGGCCAATGAGATTACCTAATGTAACATGATCGCCTATGTTACAGGTCTGTCTGCTTTGCTTTATGAGGGTAGACAACAATGACTTTGCAAAATTTTGTAAGCTACAAAACAGTCTAAAATGGACACAAATTGTGCTCGAATTGCATCAGACACAAAGACAACCCTATGTTGAGGTGAGTTTATTTGCACATTCATAGCTTTATTTTAGCATAGAACTGAATTAAGGTCTAAACTTAATTTCCCATACAAATTCTATACAAACGTTTGTTGCATTATATTTAGCCACAACAGTCACGTACTGGGCTTGGGTCGCCTATAACTGACCTAGCAAGCTATGCAACAAGGATCAAAATATTTTCAATCAAACTATGAAGTGATAAAACAGGATTTAATTTCACAGGTTACAGGTCTGTCTGCTTTGCTTTATGAGGGTAGACAACAATGACTTTGCAAAATTTTGTAAGCTACAAAACAGTCTAAAATGGACACAAATTGTGCTCGAATTGCATCAGACACAAAGACAACCCTATGTTGAGGTGAGTTTATTTGCACATTCATAGCTTTATTTTAGCATAGAACTGAATTAAGGTCTAAACTTAATTTCCCATACAAATTCTATACAAACGTTTGTTGCATTATATTTAGCCACAACAGTCACGTACTGGGCTTGGGTCGCCTATAACTGACCTAGCAAGCTATGCAACAAGGATCAAAATATTTTCAATCAAACTATGAAGTGATAAAACAGGATTTAATTTCACGCTCCTTTCAGTAAACAAGCCAGTAAAAATCACTGATATAAAGACAGACAAAATATTTTTATGTGAGGTACATGTACATGTATTGTATAACAGCACAAGTAACAACTCTTGGTGACTTTATTTCTTTTTCAATTCAGTTCAACTTTATTTTATTCCCCACACAGTTACAAGAATTACTTGCACCCACAACTAGTTCCAGAATTAATCAAAGCAGGGGTGCAATGAGAGTTTCTATTAAAAAAGAAAAAAATTGAGGGAACTGGAGATAAAGTAGACAGGTACATTTTGTACATCTTCAAGCATTGCAAAATCAAGGTTTGCTGGGCTAATGAGTAAATGCAGAGAAAGTTTCAAGACCTTTTTTCAGTGATTATTGCTTACTTGTTTACTCATGATCAAGGGAAGATGAGATAGACAAAACAAATTAAAATAGATAGCTGTTTATTTCAGCATCAGAAATAATAGGAAATAATAACAGTGACATTATTTTATTACTGTAGCAATGTTCAAATGCTTCCTTCTATAAGTTACCTTTATATCCACAACATAAGGATTTACTTTCTTCCCAAGCATCATGACATAGGATTTAAGAAATTTAAGCAGCTCTACCTTGGCATCTAAAAACTTAATTGAAATATAAAGATCAGTTAAAATGTGACAACTTATTTAAAACATAGGTTCACAATGCATACTTGTTGGTTTATGGCTAGTTTTAATCATTGGGTTAAAGTAGTGAAGTCTCACAAGTAGGCAATTACTAGAAAGATAAAAGTACAATTATAATAATGAGGTTTGCGGGGTCTGGTCGAGGACTGCTAAGCCATCATCTTTGTAAAGCCCAATTTCCATGCTGTAAGGTAATTCTCTGGTTGAAAAGCGGTTATTCGTACACCCTTAAATTCACCCCACCAGAATGGACCAACAACAAGAGAAAGAGGCAGAAGAACATAATATGCTTCAACCCACCATTCAGTAAAAATGTGCAAACTAACATAGGAAGAGAATTTCTAAATTAATTTTGATCAGGAACTGCCTCTCACTGAACAATAAATTAAGAAAACTCTTCAACAAAAATAATCTTAAGCCGAGGTACAGTTGTTCACCTAACATAAAACAGATCATTGATGGACACAACAAAACCATTCTAAGACAGAACACACCACCTGAAGAAAGAACACTCCCTAAACCCTTCAAGTGCAGAGAGCCAAACAAATGTCCTTTAAGGTGGCTCCATATGGTTATTCGCGGTTCATTTAGCGCACGCTAGTATCCACTATCCACAGGAATTTTCGTATTACTCTCAATCGCACCTCTCTCAAGTCTATCAAAATTAACTTCTGAGAGACAAAACTACTCTTTTGGACCATCACTGTTAAATTAACAGGGTTTTACCTGGAAATAAAACTCTCTAAAGATAGGTTGTTTACAGTGTATCTTTTGCTTTTATTTCAGTTTTCTTCCATTTCCTTCGGTGAAAATTTCTTTAACTTTGACATTACATGAAAATTTTGTCCAGAGGAATCTACTGAAGGCCAAAAAAAGAAGGGGTTACAAACGTAGTTTCGTCGCTTTTAGCTAATTTGTGTTTTTTAGCTCCACTTAAAACATTGTCTTGCAAATTTTCTTGATGAAGTGGCCAGCGGAAGGCGTAAACGGTAATTACTGCTCTGCAAATTTTGAAGAAATTTTACCGAAGAAAACTGGAGATATTCATGTGAAAGTTGTGCACTTTTTCGATCACACAACATTCGTCACAGAATAGGAATTCGCCAAGATCACTATTTGAGCATGCGTGAAATTCCAGACCATGTGTGCTGACCGTGCACGTACCTCTCCTTCTTGATGGTTAGCGAAGAAATCGGATGAACTTGGAATGAGATTTAACTTAACCTCGAGCTCTTCGCAAAAGGGACTAAGTTTCGAGATACGAATTAGTTGAGAACCTACTGTGGGGTGGAATTCTTTGAAATTTCCTCGAAATGTTTCACTATTGCAAGCACTATTCTTGTTGTTCAGGTGATTCTTGGTGCCGATGAGCGAGCGGACAATGGCGATGATCTTGACGATCAAACAAATCAGTTCCTTAGGTTGAAACTCCCACATACCCCATACTTTTCTCTTTCAAATCAAGCAGAGAGGGATAGGGTCTTCTATTTAGTCGATAAATGTTTTTGAAACCGGAGGAGATTCACGTAACTTTTGCGATGAACAAATTTTGAAAATGTGGACGCCATGTTTGTCGGCATTTTACTGCGTGATCTCGCGCGCGACTTTTGCGTAGAGTTTTGAGAGCTCCCGCCATCGCGCGAATTTCAAAATCGGTTCGCACGGTCAAAAAACTATAGGGAGCCACCTAAAAGGAGAATGCTCTGTCAAAGAAGTAGTGTACCAAGCCAGATGAGATGGTGAAATTATCAAAGGTCATTCAAACAAGAGTAAAAAAAAATGACACCGAACTAAGTTAACATTTATGGTAGCTAAAAGATCAAAAGAAAGCCTTTGCAATCTCCTGGAAAATTCTACCCAAGGCCAAATCTTATACCAATCTTACCAAACAATGTAACCTATGAAATACAGAGAAATTCTATGTTATATAAAACGGACATAGCAGCGCTTAATAAACCTAATGAGCTTGTATCAACTCGCAGGCACAAGGGAAAGTTTCTTCTTAGATTCAATCACATCCTCAAGGACCAATCATAAGCTTACAAATGTATATTACTATTGTTCTTTAAGTTTGAATTTCAATATTATCATACTGCTGATGTATATAAACCCTAGCGATGCCACAGGGTATATGGAATTTAACTGATGAGTGGACCAACTCTGTTTATCTACGAAACAGACCTGTATTAAAGTCCATACGAAACAAAATTGAGTAGAAAAATCATGTGTTCATTTCTATATCTATATGTACATCATAGAGAAAAGAATAACTGGTGAAATAAAATACCAGCAAATTTTAAAAACTATTTTGAAAACCACTTTTTTTGCAGAACATAGAATTTTCTTAGAAAACCAGGCACGGCCTCCCTTTCATCCAACTGGTTTGAAATGTTCATGATCTTTTGTTATTATAGTAATTTTTGTTTGCTTCCTGGACATTTTCCTTTTTCCTCAGCTTTTTGGTCAGAGACTCACAACCAGGGAAATCTCCACATTTTGTTGTATACTGTTCCAAACACGTAGTGGAAGCAATAACATGTGCAATGAAAACAGTCCACAAAGTTTTATGGGCGAGTCTGGAGTCACATGGCAATTGGCTGTTTTTGCCAAAGCATAAACTGGAGTTGACATTTAGCTCAATTGAACCTTAAGTTCCCTGTGGACGTATTTTTCCGGCAACCTTTTCCCCGCTCTTTGTACTGCAAACACATACTCATATCCCCCTCTGTTTTTACCGGCCAATGAATAGATTGCTTGCACATGTTCTCAGACTGCCAGCCAATCAGCTCCGCGCAGTCTTCCCCTGTTTACGCTCGAGATCGCAGTCTATCTTCACTTGCAATTCAGTTAAGCTGCTGGACTCAAGCGTTTATTTCCCCACCCACCCTCCACGTTCCTCTCATATTTCTACCATTGCAACTCCTTTATAGAGCATTGTTTTGTAGGCGGCTAGTGTACATCTGCTCCATCTGTGATGTTATACTCCGTACATCTATAGTTAAAAACAAACAGTTTCTTTTTGTTGATTTTCTTAAAGTGCCTACGAAGTAAAATATAATTGCTGCTTATTTGGAAGGTGTTTTCCTTTTTGGAACATCTTCTTTCGTTTTAGAGATATTTACGTTTTTGTATTATGCAAATGAGAGAAGTGATGATGTCATAGGTCGTTCCACTAAAACAGTACAACACTCAATCAAAAATATCTCTAGAAATAATAACGCAGTGTTCTTAAAACTTGGCACCAGGAATGTACATCACAAAAGAAACAAAATTAAAGCTGTCATGCCATTGCCATGATAACAGTTATTCTGCTGGCCCTGTTTTAATTAACAATCTAATGGAGAGAGTTAAGACAATGTGGGAACCATGTCTGTTCCGAGGATGAACCCCTGTCCCACTCAAAAAGGTTGCAAACAGGGATATTTTGTTATTCACAAAAAGAGACTGGAGCCAAGGGTGTTGCCATAGCAACGTGAATATCTCTATAAGGAAAAAAGATATTCCAAAAAGAAAAACGCCATTCTTCTTTACTTTGAAAAGCCTTTCAAATAAGCAGCAATTATTTTTTCTTCATAGGCACTTTAATAAATGGTTTGGGGGACAAGTATTGCTGGTTACAACCCTTCAGTCCCACACTAAAGTGATGCCTGGGTTGCCTTAGCTTTGGTGAGAAACCGTGGGCACAGCCACTTCCCCTCGCTACCATCCCTCCTGGAGCTTGGCATGGGTACACACCACCCTGCCTCTGTGCCCCGTGACACCCATCTCACGGTCCTATATGCCACTCATTGACACTAGCCCCGAGTACCGGCCTCACACATGGCAGGCAGCTCTCAGGTCCGGGACAACACTTATCTCCACTTCCTTTCTCCCACATAAATGGTGTCCCTGCTATTGTGCGTGGCATTAAAGAGAAACCAAAATGGCATCTTGTTATGGAGGCTTTAAATCCCTTTAGAATATTCCCCACACGAACTTAGCATTCACTGATGGTGGTGGAATTAGAGTTGGGTTAAAGGAAAGAACGTTAGTCCAATGAAATGTTTAGTACTAGTTACTTTATAAATATTTTTTTTATTTTAACTTCGTACTTTGCCATACATGTACATCACAAAAGCAGACCCTGCTAATTCAAACTCAGAAATTTCAAATTCCCTGTTATTTCGAACCCCAAACCATTTCCCTTGGATTTGTTCTTCAGTCATTCACTATTGGCCATTTCGAACTCCTGCTATTTCAATTCCCCTGAGAGTTCAAAATACAGGGGTTCAACTGTATATGTTTTCTATTGTAGTCATATATTGGGCAATTAAACCTCAATTTTTAGCCACCCTGGTACTGTAGATTTTAAGCCGCCACTGGTGACCTGGCGAATGCCTAGTTTTAGCACTGAATTTGGGGAAAAATGCAAATTAAAAGGTGCATTAAAAAGACAGTTAGATGCAAAAACTTGTTTTCTCTCATTTGGTAAATGCAACCCACAGGGTGACAATTCCTTGAAGATTCCTTAAACTTGACATACCATCTATCTCTATTTTCTATCTCATTACTTACATGTATATTTCATATTACATTAAATGATGATCAACCTCTCCTTAGAGTAAACACTGAGTACACCTTGCCGGGGGTTTAAGGTGAAGTAAACATTCAAGAGCTTTATCCATGACATCAATTTCAGTTAGTGCTGTTTATTTTGTCTTAATTCTTGTTTCTTTCTTGTTTCTTTTTTATGATTTGAATTGAGACAGACCATTTTAGAATTTATTGCATAACGCTTGTCACGCTTGGCAGGCTTGTCCTATCGCATGTGTGCCAAGTAAGTGCATGTTTAGCGTGACATTTGACACACCATCTGAGCCCACTGTGACACTCTTTGTTTTGGTTCTTATTATGCACATATCCGTGTCATTATGACACGCTTAGCGTGCCGTGACATGGTACACGTGCCCGTGTGCTCACCTTTATCCCCAAAATCCCGTGGAGGGTCACAATTTGTCACCTAGATGACATTAAAAGGTAATCAAATGGTATAAATCTTGAAATTAAGAAATAATAATTGAAATAATAATTTTCGTTTTCTCAAAAACCTAAGAATTTTGACAAAATGCATGTGAAATTATTTCCTAATTTCACTCCTGACCATTTGATTACCCATATTAATCTCAATTTTTATAATTACACATGCTTTGTAGCTTTACTGTGCACCCAGTATTCATTTTGTAACTAAGTTCTCATAAACTCTTGAGTAAGAGGAAATAATCAAAGCGCTCTGAGCCAAGTCGTGAATGTGGTATTATATATGGTACTATAGGCAAAAATTTAATTTTATTTGTTAGCTCAAAAACTGTCTACATGAGAGTAAAATCTGTGAAAATGAAGTCTTCCAAGTGAGTGCAGTAGGTGCATTAACAGTTGTAAACAAAGTATAGAAAGAGGGATTTTAGAGTATTTTAATTGCTGTAACATATTCGTATTTGTTGGAAATATTTTTAAACGATAATGGACGAGGGCTAGCAAAATATTGTGATTTGACAGTCGCGAGCAGATTGATTATTTGCCAAAGCCGAAGGCAACAAAAACCTTCATCTAAACACTTGATTATTATATCCATGTTCCTGTTCCTTCAAAGTGACAATGTGTATGTGTGGTGTACATGACAAAGAGCAAAACAATTGCATAAACAGCACTCCAGAATATACATGTAACAGTATGAAGAATTTCTTTTCACCCAACAGCAAAGAAAACCATGTAAGGGTCTTCAACGTATGAGGGAACCCGTGTTGTCCACCTGCATTACAAAATTCAATGTTAATTTTATATAGGATTGCCAGGTTACCTAGGGCGTTTACACCAAAATTTTCCCCATTTCATTCCTGATTGCTATAAGTCATTCATTTCATTCACTACTTAAAAAACCATAGTCTAGACATGAAGAGTTTACCAAAGTGGCAGCAATATGGACTTAAACTGGAAGAAGAGCCCAGTCATAGCAACTTTATATAAACTTTTTTGCCCCCTGAAAGTAAAAACCCATCGAAAGTAATGACCCTCCAAAAATAACAAGCCCCAAAGGCTGCTAACTCCAGAACTAATGAGGCTCTTTACTTTCTGAAGATTACGGCTCCTTGAAAAAAATATCAAAATAATGATACTTACAACTGACACAAAGCAGCATTGATGCCAATTTTTCTCTCGGTTATGTCAATTTATAAGCAAACTCATTCAATATCTGGAGAACGTACCTCATCCAGGACGATTGCTTTTCTCAAGAAACTGACGATGCCTGTCTCCTCATGGAATAGAAGTGAAGAACAATAAGCTGAAATTTTTTAAATAAAATCATGCATGAAGATCAAATTCTGAAAATTAATCTATCACCTGCCATGTGTACAATGTATTTCAATTTCAGACTTTACTCTGATTTTACTGTCTAACACCAGACAATTTTACTCTGTCAAAGGGAGACCCCATGGGCATTGAAGGGTTAAAAGACTATCTCCTTTAACCCTTTACTACCCAAGAGTGGCTTATAGATCTTACTTTGTCTCACACCAGGCGATGTTACTCTGTCAAAGGGAAATCCCTTGGGCGTTAAAGGGTTAAAACAAATCAGCCCTTTGTTTCATAGAAATGGTACTTAGACGCATTCATGGGTAGAAAATGCTTAAGTTGTCTGGATCACAGGATGAGCAAATACTTCTGCATGTAATGGTCCTTGAGTCCAAAGTGAGCTGAAAAACATTTTTACGATGTAAACAATGACAAAAGTAACTGGAAATGGAAAATTCAGCAGCCAAAAACAGAAGTTCATTATCATGACCGTGATGTAGTCATCTCATTCATCTCATCTCATCTCTCAGTCATCTCAAAAACATAATTCACTAAGTTTAAATAAAGAAAATCATGACCATGACAATGCTTGAATATCTAGGATATATTTTTTATTTTAAATATTTCAATTTTTTTTCTCGGTTTCCTCTTTAGTTTTTGTTTAAATTTACCAGTTGTTGAAAGAATTTTTAAATATCATGAGTAGTGTAAATCCTTAATCCTTCATACAATTACTCACTTATGATATATGACTGGCAAAATCATGACAGCCCAGCGTGTTAATTTGCACTCCCGTGCAAATTAAGAGTTAACGATAAATTGGTCTGCTCTCAGCCAATCACAATGAAGCAATTTTCTCAGTTCTAGCAGAGCACCATAACTACAGGGACCTATATTAACAGAACCACATGCATGCATAGAAAAAGAAACCTATGCAACTCTTTTTTCATGGTCAACACTGAACATGACTACTGACTGACCTTGTGCTGGTTTAGCGATTGGATTGCGGGCTCAAGCCAGGTTAACTTGTTGCAATATTAGGGCCAGGTTGTTCGGAAGCTGGGTTATGCTAACCCAAGATTAAAATTTAACCGAAGTATAATTTTTTCTTGTATAACAATGTTTTTCTCTGCTTATGTTCTGTGTAGTTTGAGGTTGTTCAAACCGAAAAGAGAAGGCCAAACAACATCAACAGAAAACCACACTGCAAAGTTACAAAACTCAAATCAAAATTCTCGTTTATCCTGGGTTAGCTTAATCGGGCTTTGAACAACCCAGGAGTTCCATTTTTAGGCTTAGCTAAATCTCTGTATTATAATAAACCACTTTACCTTGCTCCCTGTCAGAGACATTCTCCAAACAGAAACTTCCGAGATCAACCACAATGTTACTTGCGTCTACACCTCGGTGCAGGGCATCCGATGATAGGAGAGAGTGAAGCTGCGAAAGAAAACTCGTCAAGGAGTCCGACATGTCATAGGCAGTATACTGTGCTACAGGCAGCAAAAATCACATCTTGCGCGTATAGTCCAAGAATTCGCCGCCAAACACCGTATG
Source organism: Micromussa lordhowensis (assembly GCA_964020085.1). Classification (NCBI taxonomy): domain Eukaryota; kingdom Metazoa; phylum Cnidaria; class Anthozoa; order Scleractinia; family Lobophylliidae; genus Micromussa; species Micromussa lordhowensis. Next base: position 15,079 of record CAXHUQ010000205.1, read on the forward strand.
ACCTACTGTGATTCTCTCCGGCCTGCGGCCTCGGTCGGGCGCCTGCATATGGCCGATGGCCAGGTTACTTAGCGTCTTTTCCTCATGCATGTGGTTTGTCGACGACGATAGACAGTAAGCAAACCAGAGACCGATTCAGACACATTCACAATGCCTGAAATCGAAACATTGGAAGACGAGGTAGTGATATTTCAAAAACTTATTCAGCTTCCTACTTAGTTTTTCTCATGTTTTGATCTCTGAAGCGAACGGTAGTTTACATGGTCACAGAAACGTAATTTCTTAATTATTTTAAACTTACATACAAGCGAAGCGTTCTTATTTCACAGCCTGTATCAATACGAGTCTACTTAACAAATAGATTCCATGTTGCCGTGCGTCTGTTCAGTAATAGATCACAGATGACGTCAAAATGTGGTAAGAACAAAAAAGTGGCACACGAGGCGTAGCCGAGTGTGTCACTGATGTTCTTACCACATTTTGACGTCCTCTGTGATCTATTACTGAACAGACGCACCGCAACATGGAATCTATTTGTTTTATATAATAACGAAAAGCCTTTCTTATTTCAAAATATTTCAACATAATGCGAAGGCCGGCCTTGCCCCGCCTTTGCCCCACCTTTGCCCAAAGACGAAAAAAAGCCATTTGACGTGATCTATGATCTATACAAAATGAAGCAATTTCATTGGTTTCTATACGTAGAAGAGAATTGTGATTGGTCGAGAAAAATCACGCCACTGTCAAACCTGACTCGAGCGTCGCTTCTCGTGGAATGAAAACTTACAGCGAAAGCAGAAATGAACTGCGAAATCTACAAATCTTGAAGAAAATGCTGGAACAATCAAGTCAGTTTTTGTCATCGGAGCAGCCCTGTTAGCCGAAAAGCTTGGACGTTGCCTTGAAATTGGCAGGAGTTGAAAAAATACCCTCGGAAAACTTGTGGTTGCGGTCAACCTAGAGGCCATTTGATTCGAGTTTTGAATGAAAGGAGCGTAAATAACGATGTAGATTTTTGTCTTCTGTGGTTGGTGATTCTCAAATAAGTTTGATATAGTGTCGGAGACACATTTGAACTGCGATACTTTTGGCCGTTAGCTCTGGTTAGCTATTCTTAGCTCGCTGCTATGCCCTGAAACGGAACAGGAACATTCGCATCGGAAAGCAAGGTTATGTGTTTATTTTATCTGATTTTACATGTAAGAAGTGATGTTTTGATGTTTCATTCCTGACACCAATCCGTGTGTCACCAGTTACTTTGACACTGGGAAAAGTTGAATTTTTTAAATAAATTAAATCAGAAACATTTTGTTCATTGGGTTCGTTAAATTCGAGATAAAGCAATGGTTCTCGGCTTGCTAAGACCAATTTTGTGCGTGGTTTAGTCTCGCTCGTACCGATATGAGACTGCTCGAGAATTTTTTCAGGATCATTTTCTAAATGAAACGGGTTTATCTTTCTTCTTCCTGCTTCTCGAACCTTTTCAGTGCCTTGGCAAGACTTTTTTTGTACCTTATCTTTTTCCCTGTCGCGTAAAATATTATCTTAATTCTCAAAACTTTCCGCCATTTTAAAACAGCAGAGGGAAAACTTTGTAATGATGACGTCAATCGTGCATCTGTCCTCTAATAGATCATAGGCGAGAACCAATCAAAATGCAAGAATAACTTGTGTTATTATATAAATATTTTTAGACGTTGGTTAGCTTGTTGTTGATCTCACAGAAAATTAAAGCCAGTAACGAAAACCTTTCCAGGTCAATCAGATGTAGGTTTCTCTCATTCTCGCAGAGAGACATTAGTTTGAATTAGCAGTACCTATAATGCTCTTGTTTATAACTGCCTTTTGTCGACTTGTGCGCCACTTGCAAAATGTTATTTTGCCTACCTATTACCTACTTACAGTACACCATATTACTTACA
>CAXHUQ010000206.1:0-7500 GCA_964020085.1 Micromussa lordhowensis
GTTATAATTTGAAAGGAACAAGATAGGGTACGCGTAACAAAGTGAAGCGAAAGACAAGGTGAGTATCGGCTAAAAATATAATTGTGACCGTGAAAGGCAAAACGGACACTAACGGAAAACCGTTCGAACGGCAAAAACGCACGGATGATGAACGGTTATTGAACGGTTCATAAACCGTTCAAACGGTTTGGTTGACCGTTCGAACGCCATGAATAATTCTTTGAACGGCTTGGTTGGCCATTCGAATCGATTATCGAACGGATTGGTAAACCATTCAAACGGCTTGATAAACCCGTTCGAACGATTTACCAAACCGTTCGAACGGATGAATAAATCATTCGAACGGTTTGGTTTGCTCTTCGAACGGATGACTAAAAAATAATATTAATAATTGCTCGAATGGTCTGCGAAATCGTCTCGAAGGTATCCGGTCAAGAGTTATTCGCTTCATACAGAAGTTACTTTTCGATAAACATTTGTTTTCACCCATGCGAAAACCTTTCATCGAGTATTCACGGCCGTAAATTGACCGCGACCGCATCACATCACGATTAATTTATGACAACAAGATATTTTGTACCACGCTGTTTTGATGTTCACTGAGACGGCCGTCCATTAAACTGACGAAAATGCTTGTTAGATGTTTGAATGCTCCTTGCTGTAAGCTTAGCATTCGAGCGACTAGCGACTTGCGTTTGTGACATTCTGAAAGCTCATCCGCAGTCACGCTGTTACTTCACGCTGATTGGATGATGGTAAGGAATGCATCCAATCAACGTGGACAAAACAGCGTGACTGTTGCTCTTAGCACACGAAATCCGTGGATGCTGGTCGCTTCGAAAGCTGTATTTCTGGGAAATTATTTGGCGGTTAGCACTTGGATTTTAAATGGATCTTCGATTGAATGCCACGAGAAGAAGAAGCGAAAAGTTCTGTGTTTTGCACGCGTCGGCAAGTCGCTTGCAAGATGTTTATTTCTAAAGGCTGGTTTTCACTAGCGACGGAGTCGGAGTTGTAGTCGGAGTCATAATCGTTCATTCAAACGATAAAATGCTCTTTCTGAAACCAAATAATTATTTATCAATTTGAAAGTTTCTATGGCGCGCTGCTCACGTTTAGTTATTTTTTTTTACTTCAAGGAAAAATTCTGTGTTTCGGCACCTGTCGGCGAGATGTTTGTTCTGAAGAGCTTGTCGAAAAAAATTATATCACCGGTTCTACTTGACACAACTCGTTCATTCAAATGGTAAAATACTCTTTCTCTGCCGATAGAATTGTTTATCGAAGTTTCTTGAATATAAACTTATTAATAAGCGTCTCCTACGCAGTTGGTAAACTACACGCTCATGCAACTCTATAACATACAGCTGTACATGTCCGCCGATCCCAAACACAGAAGACAATCTGGCAAAACAGAGAGATTTAGACCCATGTTTATGCGAACGTTAAACGGCAATAATCAAACTTTTGCCTTCTGCCCTTAAGCCATTTTCGAAGTAAAGTCAAATGTTTTTTTTTTCTCTTAAGAGAAAAAGGACCGAAATCAGAATTACATTTTGCCGTTCGCGTTTGCCGTAAACATGGTTCTAAATCTACATGTATTCTACTTGTGTAAACTTCTTGCGGTTATTTGCGGTTTGCGGAAGGACTCGTAACTTCTTGCGTCTTCTTGCGGATAGGATTTTGAACTCCTTGCGTTTGGAACTTCTTGCGGAAAAAGCGCAATTTAACTTCTTTTTGCCGCTTGCGTGTTCTTGCGGCGCAAGAACTTCTTGCGCCACTTCTTGCGCGTGCATTATTTTTGGGCTGTACTGTAGGTCTTTCCCGCTCAAAGAACACTCTAATTTCCCAGGATGCAATGCGGTCAGATTCCTGCTCGTTGGCTGCTTGGTTGAGATTGCTGACAAAAAGGAGCTATTTAAGCTCTTGCTGGACTTTTTTGGCCGAACTTTCCAGTTGAGTTGGAAGCAGAAGATTTGTTTTGTAATGATTTCCCTGTGATTAAATGACTGAGTTAATGAAGGATGTGTCCAGACTGTTTGTTTGTGAGGTAAGATTTGCATGAAATCCATGTAATGTTTTGCAGCTGGTATGTAGTTTTTAGGGTTAAAAAAATAATAACAATCTTTATTTGCCCATTTCATTGTAGTGTAAGTTACAATAAATCCGATAAGACTAAGGACAGGAACTCTCAGCAAACCCTTCTGGGCTTTTCAAGGAGAGTCCCCATAGTTCAATGTTCTTCTTTGTAACTTATTTAATTTACATGGCTCTATAAATTATTTTGTATATAATTTCAGTGTATATTAAACATGAAAAATTCATCTCAATTAGCGCAATAGCACAGATCTTTACAGTTTCGTATTTGAGAGTAGATATAATTTTAATTTTTTTAAAAAAAGAATAATAGGATTTGATTTCTTTCAGTGACTCTGGTAAATTATTCCAAGTATCAATTCCTCTATAATTAACCAAATGTTTACTATAATTAGTTCTAGCATAATTTTTATGCACACAATGAATCAGGTAACATGTTATTAAAGAATCGGAACATAAACAAAGCAGTTACTTGTAGATTTATATCATGTAATTGTAACATTGATAATCTTATAAATAAAGGTGTAGTGTGTTCTTTGTATTCAGCAAACACAATCAATCTTATAATCTTTTTCTGGATTTTTCTGATTGAGTCTAATCTCGTGGAATATGTACTTCCCCAGCAAATATTGCCCTAATAAAGGTATGGATATACCAGGGAATGATACATACTTTTAAGTATTCCAAGTGGTACGTAATGCCTAGCCTTACATAAAAGTCCTGTCGTTTTGGAGATTTTGTTGCATATATCTCGTACATGTTGCTTCCAGTCAAGATTTGCATCTATATAGATTCCTAAGAACTTGGCTGACTCGACCTGTCTGACTTCCGTTCCATCAATTTTTATTTTAACAGGGTGTATTGTTTTTTTGTTTCTTGCCTTGAAAATAATGAATTGAGTTTTTTTTATATTGAGAGAAAGTTTATTGGCTCTTAACCATTCAGCCACCTTTTTCAGCTCTTCGTTTGTGGTGGTTATTAATGTATTAATGTCAGAATATGAATTAAATATATTGGTATCATCAGCAAAAAGGATAAATGAGAGTAATGTTGAGCTTCTATGAATATCATTAACATATAACAAAAATAATAACGGTCCTAATACAGAGCCTTGGGGTACTCCACATGAAAAAGTATTCATACTTGAACGGTACTCATAGAATTTTTCAATTTGCTTTCTATCTGATAAGTAACTTTTGAACCATTTTAAAGTGATTCCTCTGATCCCATAGTATTCTAACTTGTCTAATAGTATTGAATGGTCTACTGTGTCAAAAGCTTTAGATAAGTCAAGAAATATACCAATTGTAATTTTTTTATTCTCAATCGCCTCTGTAATTTTTTGCGTTAGACTAATAATTGCCATTTCAGTAGAATGATTTTTTCGAAATCCAAACTGATCTTGATATAAAATTTTGTGTTTATCAATGAAACTCATTAGTCGTTTAAACATCAGTTTTTCAAGTATTTTTGAGAAGCATGGAAGAACAGATACAGGCCTATAATTTGATACTAATGATTTGTCTTCACTTTTGTAAACTGGACTGATAAGAGAGCATTTAAGATTTTTAGGAACTACTCCTTGTGATAATGATTTGTTGAATATTAAAGCTAAGGGATACTTAATTAACGGTGCTATTTGTTGAATTACTTTTGGATTCAAATCATCAAATCCAGTACTTTTACTTGGATCTATTTTTAGCAGTTCTTTCTCGACTTCCTCCTCAGTGACAGGTAGTTAAAAAAAGCTTTCTTCATGGTTTCGTGACATAAATGATTTGAAAGTAATACCTGGTTGTTCTATTATTTTAGCTAGATTTGGGCCAACATTAACAAAATAATCATTAAAATGCTCTGCTATTTCAACTGGGTCTGATATTTCAACTCCTTCTTAGTGAAAAGTTTTTGGTAGCGTTGTTTTTGTTTTTCTTGTGTTGATTGCTTCATTGATTAAGTTTCAAGTTTGCTTAGTATTTTTGTGTGCCTCCATAAATTTATCTTTATAGTATTTTTTCTTTCCAATTCTTTTTTTTTTTTTATTTTTTTTTTTTTTTATTTGCACTGTAAAGTTAGTTACAAACACGGTACATAACTCTACTTACATACATCTACTTACAATACGGCACGTTACTGAGTTTACATTCATTGCTTACTTACAATACACTATGTTACTTACTTGTAAACATCACTTATACGACATTAACTGCCTACATTACGTTACTTTAGCCTACACGATATTTCATTACAATACACTGCATTACTTGCTTACATACATCACTTACAATTCTTTTTGTATGATTAAGTTTCTGTATTTTTTATATAATAATAAGTTATTAGATGATGGATTTTTTAAATATTTCTTATAGAGCTTATGTTTAGCTGCTAATGACTTTTTAATTCCTTTAGTTATCCAAGGTTTTTTCTGAATCTTTAACTGCTTGTTACTAACTTTCTTCTTTGGGAAACACTCATCATACATTTTAAAAAAAATTGTTATAAAAGTTATCATAGCATATGTCAGGATCCAATTCTTGTTCTAGTTCTTCCCAATTTGTCTTGCCTAAATTGTCTATTAATCTGTCAATATTTTCCTTTCTTATGTCTCTTGACAATGTAATTGGCCTCTTTTCATTGCACCTGTTGCCAATTTCAATTGTAAAGACTGGCAAGTGATCAGATAGGTCAGAGAATAAAACTCCATTCACACCATTTTGGTCAAAATTGTTTGTTAGTATATTATCAATAAGAGTTGCACTATTTTGGGTTATTCTTGTCGGCTTAGTTATCAGTGGATAAAAGGAACTGGAGAGTAGTTGATTCATAAAGTTATCAGATAGATTGTTTTGTCCGACTTTTAAAGCATCGATATTGAAGTCCCCATCAGGTAACATTGCTTCTTTTCCCTATTGATTCCTAGTAAAAATTCTTCAAAAGTTTCTTTAAACTCTTTGATCTTGTTTCCTGGTGGGCGATTATATGACTCCTATTAAAATCCTTTTATTGCTGAACTGAATTTCAATGCAAATAGATTCAAATATTCCTTCTTTGTATGTTGACAACTCTTCTCGTTTTACAAAATCGATGTTGTTTGCAATAAATATTCCTACTCCACCACCTGCCTTATTTTTCCTACTTTTAGTTACTAAGCTATGAGTCGGAATGTTATACCGGTGAGTATCATCAAGGTGATCCAATAACCAGGTTTCAGTCAAACCTATAATCGAAAATGTCAAATTAAGTTGTGTAAGATAGTGGCATAAATCTTCATGTTTATTTTTTAAGCTCCATATATTTAGGTGTAGTAATGATAAGTCACCGTTAATGTTGTTTTGTTGGATCAACTCATTGAAGGTTTCTTCTACATAATATTTGCAGTTGTCTTCATAAATATACTTTAGCAATTTATTACTATCGGGATCTATGTAATTGTCAGCATGGATGTCACAATTGCTATTTAACGAAAATGGATTAAAATTGCAATTTTGTATTCTTGTAATAATATGTTCATGCAGGTGGTATTTTAGATTAATTTCATTAAAGAAGTCACCATCGCTTATGTTACAGAAGGGAAAAGCATCAGTTAAACAATTAGTACAATACCCAGACATCACTGCTGATTTGTCTTGTGTAATTCTACCTTCTATGTTGGAGATAGGTTCATTGTTGTCGATAGTTTGTCCACGTTGGATGCAAATCATTGGGAATATTGTTTGACATTGATTTGATCAATCCATATTCCATTAAGTCACTCTCCCGCAAGAAGTTTCTCCACATCTCGACCGCTTTTAATTATATTGACTGCTCTTTCTCCTTTCTTGATGAACCTGATCTTTCCATCGACACTCCAGCACTTTTCAATGGAGTCGGGTTTCTTGATATCGCTTAGTCGTTTGTAAATTTCATACGTCAGATCTTCTGCCAGTCCATAGCCAGTATCCTTTAGATCCTTTTTCTTTCTCATTACAGCCGACTTCATCTTGTGGGATGTAAATTTTACAATTATCGGGCGCTGTTTACGACGCGTGGATGGCATATTCGGCATGTTAGGCTTTCCGATTCGGTGACAGATATCGATATCATCGCTTTTAACCTCTGTGTGCAAGACTTCATTGAAGAATGCAGTTACTTTTTCCTCGACATTTTCGTCTTGAGACTCCTCAATTCCAAAAATTCTCACACTGCTCTTGCCACTATACTGCTCATTGAAAATGGCGTGTTCTTTTATCTCCGCCATCTTGTCTTTAAGAGTCTCCTCCAAAAAACGTACACTTTCATTTACCTCGTCTTCTATCCTCTTCTTTGCTTTCTTTACCTCTTCAGTTACCAGCTCCTTGACGCTAATCTTCAAACTTTGTACTTCTGTCTGGATTTTCTCTTCGACTGCATCAATTCGCTTGTTTAGATCGGCATGTTTGGTTGATATTTCGTCCTTCATATTATTAATTAAGTTGTATATGTCTTGTAGAGTCACTGTTGAATCGTCTGCTGTGCTGTCCTTTTTGCTTCTTTTGGTTATAGAGCTCTTTACTGGTGTTTTTGGGCTCGGGCTGAAGGGAATCGGGCGCTTTGAGTTAAACTTTGCATCGGCCATGTTTTTCTGCAATATCTATTGTCTACATTTTCGGAGAAAGAGCACAGTGCTGCCATCTATTTTCCTCCACTGTTTCAGTGCAAAACAAATACTTCTGCCCTAGAATTGCTTACAGAAATGATAAGACCAAGCCTGGAGAATTTTTTCTCAACCCTATGCAGTTTCGAATGTTCAGACGTGCATGGAAAAGGTAGCTAGGGACATCCTTAATGTTCCATGCTTTTAATATTTCCAGCTTTCTGGGCCTCAGGCTGAAGGTTGATGAACACTCTATGCAATGAACCAAAATAATGCTTATCTGGCAAATTCTTTTGCTACAGCAGGCAAAACGCTGGTGCTGTGTATTGTCCAAAAAGGTCTGTTTTTGCAAATTTCAACTTTCCAGATTTTTTTCTCTGCAAGTATTGAATGCCAGCCAGCCATTTTGGTTGATTGCATAGACCAATCTAAATGTAATCTGCAAAAAATGGTTTCTTGCCTGTGTGACTTATTGTTTTCTCTCAGTTACTGCTACAAGGAAAGCACCCTCTGAGACACCATACCAAAGCTTGTACTGTTACCATGGCAACAAGACACCCAAACATCATTGTGTTTGTCATCATTCATAGCAACTAGTGTCATGATGTTGGTTTTGTCTAATTTAGTTGCATTTTCATGTCAAAGGTCTTTTTGACTATCGAGCCCCCTTAAGATCCTCGTTGTTCTCATCATCGAAACGCATCAAAACAAATTCAAACACTTTATCTTTGTCAACCTTCGGCCTCTTTGAATTGCTAGGTGCAGAGTTAGTCGACGAGGCGGCTCGAAGGCGT
>CAXHUQ010000206.1:15000-34000 GCA_964020085.1 Micromussa lordhowensis
TTTCCTATTCCTTCAATTATTCCTTGATTTTGTTCGTTTCATTTTTCGCTATGAGTGTCAGATAGGGGATGCTGGGCAGCACATAATATACTTTTTGGTGTTTATTAATATTGCAAAGCCTCTGTTAAAAATGTCATCATGTTTGGGGGCAATTTTCTTATTTATTTTTTTATATTAAGTTGCTCACCTGGCACTTGTGGTTTTCATAAACATTTAGGCCCACCTCTTCTTGACAGCTGTCACATTTGACTTTTGGCATACATGTATCTGCTGCAATCTACAAATTGAAAAAGAATGTAGTTTCCACTAATACCAGCCTCAGACTCTAACATTATGGATGCCAAATTTATAGGAATACCGTCCTTATTGGTGGTAGGCAATTTTATTTTTGTTGATTCACCTCTGTACATGTACATGTTTGTTTATGCAAAAACAAACAAAAAGAGGAAGTCAGGTTTCAATTATGTTTTCAACAGGAACGCAACTGGTTTCACAGCCAGGCTAAATTTTTTAAACTGGACTTCTTTAAAAGGAAACGGTATAACCTTTCCTCAGATGAAAACTCATTAAGGCCAAATCTGAGGCAGGCAAAATCCACTTTGAAGACGTATTAAATCAAAAAATAGCAAATAGCAAACAAGAAGCAATAAATTATATTATTATTATTAAGTGTATCATTTGTCAGCAGTACATCGCGGACTAAATTTGGTAATAAAATCCTTGTTCTTCCATGTAGTTTGTAGAGTATTTTATTTCATGAATAACAGAATATGGTTAGTCCTCACCACAGCTTATGCAAAGACAGCTGTATTTTACTTTGAGCGATGCAAAAATTGCATAATCTATCAAATGGTATAATTTGCATGTAGTTGTGTGTATAGAAACACTATATATGGTTCACGTATAAACTTGCTACATTAACAGCATCTTGTTGTGGGGCATCGGGCAGTGTCAACAAAGGTACTATATAAATGCTTGCACTACCAATCACAACGTTTTCACAGAGCCACTTAATTGTGTAGCCTGCTGTGCCCATTGGAATCTTATGTAGTTGTCGCCTTCCAGATCCTCCACCTAAGCTCTTGTATAGTTGGAATTTCCCTTTAGCAGCTTTTATTTTTGGAAACAATTTTTCCAGCTCATTTTGCAAATAAGAGTGATCACCATCTTTATCAAAGGTATGCCTTTTCTTGCCAAGCCCTTGGCAAGACAGGTGATGCATTTCATTTGCATTTGGTGACAATGTTGAGCTACTTTTAAGACAACAAAGTGTTGCTGTAAATGTGTTGCGAACAGCAAAATTGCGTGTTGCTGTACAAGTTTCTCTTCGTCTAGGAACTGGTCTTCCCCCAGGTGACCTGGATAAAGCAGGAAAGGCACGCCTGCAAAAACAGAGGAACCAACCTAAGCAACCACATCATATCGCATGTGCATCCATAAACAGGGTAGGGAAAATCCCAGATCATAAATGGGGTGAGGGTTCTGGGAAGAAGGCTGCACACCCCTACCCAATTTTTCCGGGGGTACCCCCTGGACAAAAAGAGCCCATCAGTGCCCCCTTCCCCTGAGAGTGAAAAATCAGACTTCTTGTCACTCTAGCAGATTTATACATACATACATACTTTCTTTGATAATGCAAGTTACAAAATGTGCAAGACTGAAGTCCTGATGTGGACCTGCCTAACTACTTATTTAAAGCTAGAGAATATACATATGAATAACTTAAGTATAATTAAATTAAGATAAGATTAATAAAGAAATTCCTCATTCCTATTTCTTATCATGGAAGATTCCTTATTATAACTTATAGAATTAATCAAGTCCTTGCTAGATCTAAGTCTTCTTTTCTTACTGACACTTGGAAGGATAAATGGGGTGAGGGTTCTGGGAAGAAGGCTGCACACCCCTACCAAAGGTGGCCTATTAATTTCTACTTGGCATGGCAAGCAACCAAGCACTACCTTCAATCCACGATTTTAAGTTTTCCACACTAGCAAAATTGTCATAAGCTGGCAAAATTGTACCCAAAAAGTAGGCGTCTGCAACGGATCCCAAAGTTTACAGGGAATTTACAAAGAAATGTGCGAAAAAAATAGACCTTTTCACGGTCTTGCTTGGGGCAAACATCTTGCAAACATAGCTAAAAATACAGTTAATGTATAGGAAAAGCTTAAAGTTCAAGATAAAGATGTCTAATAATATTGTTCTGAAAATTTCATTAATTACTAGGAAAAGATACCCACCAAAAGGGTTTTGTCTAAATTGTGACTCGGTTTTAAACGGGACAAACGACGGAAAAAAATGTTTCTAGCATGGCTATTTCCCTCAAAGGCGATCAGTAAATTATTCTACCTGGTATCTTTAGTTTTTAATTCATAAGTATTTCAGAACTCGAATTTTCTCTGAGTTGAAAGACATTACATTCTCCATTTTCCCCATACATTTAAGCTTAATACCAAACAAGATGGCGTCAGAAAACGTGAAAAAGGTCTATTAATTAATTTTCCACAGCATGGCCTTAATCCTCAAATGACCTCATATCGTAAAATCAATCACCTTAAATCTTAGGTAATAACTCATAAGAACGCAGACATTCCACTGAAAGTTATTTCACATCTGATCCTTGAAATTCTTCCTTTCATATCTTTCAAAAGGGCAGATTTTTAGCGCGAAAAGGGCGAAAAGGTCTTCATGGTTACGCGTCTTCTAAAGTACTATGTTTGAAAATGCGGATCTCTTAAGGTTTGTAAAACTCATTCACAATTCAATGATGATTCTTTAATAGAGAAAAAAATAAGAGAACATTTAAATGACAGCACGTGGAAAGTAGACTTTCTAAAAGTCCTTTCCAATAATTTTGGTTTCGCCATTGGAAAGGACTTTTCCCACTTGCAGCGCGCCAAATTTTACCGGTGGATTTTTCCACCGGTGACGTAGACGTCGGTTAGCCAATGAACAAACAAGTACCGTTATACGTCATAAGTTCGCGCGCAATGAACGCGATAGACTCGCATAACAAAAGCAAAACAATCGGGGATTATACAAGGCTGTTTACAGCTGAGGTATAATCTAGATTATACGAGAAACAGGAGGCGAGATTTAACAATGCAATGTCTCTTTATTCACTCTTGAAACCTCAACAATACAACAGTGACTTTAAAGTAAGTCTAACACAACGGTAACTTCGCAACGTATATCAGCCGCTGACCCGCCACTGGCTCTTGTCTTTTTCATGAACGAAAGCTAACCTGAAAGAAAGCAGAAAAGAACACAACACTGATGGGAGGGTAAGGGAGGGATTGCATTGTTAAATCTCGCCTCCTGTTTCTCGTATAATCTAGATTATACCTCAGCTGTAAACAGCCTTGTATAATCCCCGATTATACTTCAAAACACTCGTCTCAATTTAACAATGCATGTTCAAAGCTGCACTTGTACTAAATTTGCGTGGTACTTGATAGGATTGCCCTCCCTGGAGAAGTGTCAAATTGAGGTCGGTAATAAAACTTTGTGAAGGTGCTCCCTTAAGACCAGTCAGCAAACTGCAAAATGTCAGGGATAGAAAAACCCTGTTTTGCCGCCTCCGTAGCAACAGCCCCACGCACTGAGTGACCATTAAATATAGCAGTGTCAATGCCAGCCAATTGCATCAGCTCTTTCAACCACCTGGCCAGTGTGGCAGGGGAAACTGGTTTGTGAGGGTTTATGTGAGATAACAGAAGCTTATTAGGTTTTGAAGGATCCTGTGGTCTCCATTGAAGCGTTCTAGCTTCATATTCCTGTAGGCACTTACAAACGCAAAGATGCTCGTTTTCGGGAAAGCTAGCATGAAAACAGGACTTTGGATCCTGGCCTTGTCGGGCAGTTTTGGTCAGTTCCGGGAGTTTAAACTGAACTCCCTCAGGGTGAAAGTATCTAAAGCGCAGATCACGGGCTGCAAGACCAGAGGCCCTGTCTGGGGCAGTAAGAGCAAGCAATCCGACGAGCTGGTAGGACAAAAGTTTTGTGGGAAGATGGGAATTAGAACCCAAAGATGAAATATAATGTGCTACTTTCGAAACCTGCCACGTTGTAGCATAGCGGGGTTGGGGTGAGCGGAGTTGGAACACGCCTTTGAGCAACTGGCATACTAATGGATGAGAGCCTGCTTTGTGACCATCAATTAGAGGCAAGACAGCAGAAAGGGCAGAGCGATAGACATTAACGGTTCTGTACTCTTTACCCTCATGAAACTGGAGTGCGAGAAAATCCAAAACATTAGTTAAAGATGGTGAAAGGGGATTAACATTGACCTGTTGACTACACCAGCTACTCCATTTTGTCCAGGCGGAGGAATAGGCACTAGTTGTATTTTTCCTCCAGGCTGCCAAGAGGAGTTCTCTACTCGGTGCAGAAATGTCTGCCGTTTGGAAACCTCTGCTGACAGAAGCCACCCAGCTAGCTGTAGGTGTTTGAGAGGGTGGGTTCTGCTTCCCTGGGTCAGCAGATCTTCCTGAACCGGAAGGAGGAGAGGGAAGTCTATGCACAGCTCTAGTAGTAGTGGATACCAGGGCTGAGCTGGCCAAACTGGTGCTATTAACACCATGTGTGCCACCTGCTGGCTCTGAATTTGGTGAAGGCATCGGCCTATCAGGGCAAATGGAGGAAAGGCTTAGCCCCAAAAGGTCGCCCAGTCCAGGGTGAATGCATCCGTGTGAATTGCTAGAGGGTCTGGACGCCAGTTTACAAACTGATCTAGTTGGTAAGAGAGACGAGAGGCAAAAAGATCGATATTCAGGGGACCCCACTTCTGATGGAGGTGGTTGAAAACCCCTGGATGAATTTTCCAATCGCTGGAATCGAGGAATACTCTCGATTCCCTGTCCGCTTCTACATTCTGTATTCCTGGGATGTAGCACGCTGTCACCAAGATATTGTGGGAGAGGCACCAATCCCATAGATTTTTGGCTAGGTAGGATAGCATGGGGGAGTGTGTCCCTCCCATTTTGTTTATGTAGGTTACTGCTGAAATGTTGTCCATCAGCAGTAATACCTGAGCCTTGGCTTTGGTCTTGGTGAAGGACATTATGGCTAGAGAGCCTGCTAGCAATTCTAGGCAATTTATATGGTATGAAGTCTCTTCGGGGAGCCATCTGCCTCCTGTCGACATCCCTTGACAACAGGCTCCCCATCCTTGACGTGAGGCATCGGTCTCTATGACCAAGTCTGTTGATTGTTGGAACAGGGCTTTCCCATTCCATGCTACTAGATTGTCTTTCCACCACTGTACCTCTTGGAGGCACGCCGAGTCTAGATGGACTGCAGCCTCGTAAGATTTGTGAAATCTGAGGACAGAGTTTTTCGCTTGTTGGAGGTACCGATAGTGGAGGGGAGCTGGAAAGACTGCCTGTATGGACGAGGACAGGAGGCCCAGGAATTTTGACAATTCCCTTACAGTAGTAACCAGGGTGTTTAACAGATCCTGGCATTTCGACTGGATCTTTCTTATTTTGTCCCTGGGGAGGCTGAGGCTTAGGTCAAGTGAGTTTACGAGGGACCCTAGGAACTCCATTTGCTGGGAAGGGACTAGTACCGACTTTAGGTAGTTCACAGTAAAACCTAGCCCTTGTAGAAGATTTAGAGTCGAAGCAGCATGTTGAAGGACCTGCTCCACTGAGGGCACCATAAGAAGGATATCGTCTAGGTATACAATCAGGCGAATTCCTCCTTGTCTCAGAATAGACAACACTGGATTTAACAATTTTGTGAATACCCTCGGGGCACTTGCTAAACCGAAGGGGAGGCATGCGAATTCCAGAAGAGAATCCCTCCACAGAAACCTTAGGTACTTTTGGTGATTCTGCCATATTGGGACTGTCAGATATGCATCTTTGAGGTCTATTTTTACCATGTAATCCCCTTTCTTTAAAAGATCTTTTAACATGTGTATGGACTCCATTTTGAAGTGCTCGTATGGGATGAAACAGTTTAGGGGTTTTAGATTTATCACTGGTCTGTGGCCCCCACCCTTTTTGGGTATTACAAAAAGGGAGCCGAGGAATCCGGGTTCTTGTAGAGAGTCGGGTTGAACGAAATGGACTGCCTCTTTCGATAACAGTTCCCGAACCTCCTGATCTATTAAGAATTGATGTTCCAATGAACATGGGATAGGAGGAGGGGTATTTTGTTGTACAGGATTGGCTAGAAACTCTATTTGATAACCCGAGACTACTTGGAGGACCCAGGGGTCCTTTGTAATCTGTTCCCATGTTGCTAAAAAATGTTTCAATCGGCCTGCCTGAGGCAGGTCGTTGGGGAAATTCAAAAGGTTTTTGAACATACCTGAGGGAAGGTGACTTGGGCGAGCCGGAACTATTGATGTGGTTTTGGCTGATATGGCCCTTGAGACTGGGTAAATGGGGCTCTGCTCCTGCCCCTGAATGATGTGCTTGTGGTCTGATAGCTTGATGTGGGGGGAAAGAAGCCTCGGTAGGGGGCTCTATATTGACCTCTGCCACCCCGGAAACGCCTGTGGAACCTTCGGGGGGTAGTGCCACGAAAAAACGATTTACCAGCTTTCTTGGCATCGGCTACAGTATTCGCTGTTTCAGAGCGAAGCTTTAAGCGGGATTCGAAACCATCTCCAAACAGCTGCTTCCCTGAGTCTGGAAAATCCTCTTTCCCCAAGGATGCAAGGACTGGATTAAGTTTAGTCAAAACTTGTTTTCTGCGCTTAGACGAGACCTGGGTAGATGTATCTCCTACCAGCATAATGGCCTTCTTAACGCAGCCAAACATGGTATCAACTGTGGCTTTATCAAGAATGATTTCGTCGTTCTCTATGGACTCCTGCATGAGCATAAAGTTTTCATGTAGAGCGCAAAGCGGACCCAAGACATCAAGAATTTTGTCCTGTATATCTCTCAGTGAATTATCTTGAGTTTTGGCCCCCGAAATCATGGATTTAGATAATTGTCTAAGTTGGGAGTGAAGGCTCCCTCTGCTGCCGGCCTTGGGAATTCTCGAATGATGGTTCTTCGCTTGAAGCATTGTAAAGGCTTTAACAAGGCTTTAACCAGTGTATTAAGTTCCTCACTAGGTTCCCAACGAGAGTTGGGAGACAAAAGGCCGTCAGGGTCGTTATCCTCAGTAGCGGACGACTGATCTGCTTGTAAGCTGTTGGCGTAAACAGTGGATTTATCGCCGCATGGGCGTTTAGATTGAGTATTCTCATCAATCACAACGACATCGATAGGGAGATATCTTTTTGTTGCCCGGACTTTGCCAGTTTGGTCCACAGACTCTTTGGCAGAATATTCGGCTGACTTGCCCACAGGCGCTGCGGCTTTTTCAGCTCGTGCTCGGTCGATCGCGTGGTCTGGTAAATCTTGCTTCATTACAGATAAAATCGCTTGAGACAGGGTACTTAAGACGGACTGGTCGGCAACGAGAGCCTGAACCACCGATTCTGTGGGAGAGTGACGGGTAACACTTACTTCAGGCGACGGATGGATGTGGATTTCTTCAGTCGCATTCTCTGCGTTCGCATCCATCTTGCGAAAAAGACAAGAGCCAGTGGTGGGTCAGCGACTGATATACGTTGCGAAGTTACCGTTGTGTTAGACTTACTTTAAAGTCATTGTTGTATTGTTGAGGTTTCAAGTAATATATCAAACACGAGTGACAGTGTTTCATCGGGATATCCAAACACCGAGAAGAGAGTTGAAAATACAACGCGCAGCGGAGCATTTTTGACGAAATTCGAGGTGTTTGGATAGCCGATGAAACACTGTCTCGAGTGTTTGATATATCTTCTCAATCGAAACAAAAACTAAGGAGTAAACGGAGAAGTGAAATCGTCAAAATCTATGCTAATTAAGACCGGATACCCAAACCACCGTCACGGTCATGATTTCCTTTGTTTTAACATGATGAATTATAAATGAGTTTGAGAAGAGTGAATAAAGAGACATTGCATTGTTAAATTGAGACGAGTGTTTTGAAGTATAATCAGGCCGGCCATATTGATTTGCTATTTTTTTTTGCGAGTCTCTGCGAGTATGAAGTTTAAAGAAAGCAATTGCGTATGGTGCATCGAAACTTCAGTACGATTCGTTGAAAGAAGGACAGAGAAAAACAGTGGAAGGGTATTTGTCTGGCCAGGATGTGTTTGTCTGCTCTCCGACGGGATCGGGAAAGAGTCCGTGTTTCGAGATAGCTCCTTACGCGATCGATTTGGGTACAGTTTGGACCTCTTGAGGAGGAAAACATCGTTCGCACAGTTTGTGTAGTAGTTATATAGTTGGCGTATCCAGCGCACTTTCGAACTCACTTTTCAAAAATAAATCCAAATCCATATCAAACACAAAATCCAGCGCACTTTTCCAAATCCATATACAAATCTAAAAACTTACGCATTTTTCAAATCTGAAATCAAATCCATTTACAAATAATTCAGACAGCTTTTTCAGCCGACTGAATCAAATCAAGAAAACCACCGATGGATCCAAATGTGGTAAACATAAATAGGAATCAAATATTAGATCTGTAACTTTAACCAATACTGAAACCAAAACTTGAAACTAAAGATGTAAAAATCAAATATCAGCATAAACTTTATGAGTAAAATTTACTCAAAAAGTTTATGCTGATATTTGCATAGCACCTGTATCGTCGTATTCAAATGCTAATTTCAGTTGTTATGAATAAGATATGAGACATGGAAAACAATCATCACATATTCTTTCAACCACAATGTTTTTATTCATGTAATAAAAACATGCAAGTCAAAAATGGAATAATCTAAACCTAATATATAATGTTTTCAATCAAAAAAAGTGAAAAAAAGAATTTTATGATTGCAATTGATTGTGTATTTTGGCTTGGATTATTTGTGAGTTTACTGTTTTTATTGTGACTTTAACCATCTCTCTTTCGACCGGTCTAAAGTTTCTTACGCGTAAGAAAACATAGTCGCTATACAAATATCAACCAATCAAAATTTGTCTGATGCATCAGACTGTGCTTGTGGCACTTGTGAATTATAATGACCGCCACAGCTGTGGCGTGACGTAATGTGTAGTGGCATAAATGATATCTCATATTATAATATAAGATGTATTGTAATTCTGTAATCCATGATGAATTGAAGAATATGGAAGAGTGTACTTGTCCTTATTGTGATCAACTATTAGTAGAAGTTAACAAAGCGGATGAGTTTTGTTGTGGTGAACAGGAGTTAGAGATCATTGATGGTATGAATACTTGTATAAATTGTGGTTCAGTTCATGGTTATCATTATACCACAGAGTCTTTTAACTTTTATGACAAAATGCATCTGATGCGAAAAAAATCAATATATCATCGGAAATACCATATTCAAAATGTGTTGGATAGTATATCTTTTAAGCATAATATCTGTTTAACTCATAAACAAAGAAAGCAGATCCACAAAGTATTCATTGAGATTGACAGTGTTTTACATGAGGTTGAAAATGGACGCAAACGAATGATAAGTATTAAATATATTATCGCACAATTATTCAAGATGTTTGGGCTTCCTTACAAAGATATCAGTGTAATGAAGTCGAAGAGGACATTAAAATCTTATGAACAATATTGGGAAAAGATTCAATTATTGATAGGCGATAGAATTCAGTCGATAGTTAACGTATGAATTTTTCATCGTATTTTATCAAATACTTGTCAACAATTGGACTGTTGTCTGTAACGTAATCATCAATGTTTTTCATTGTGTTGTAAATATGAGATGAATTGAAATTTCCACTTCTCATCATGTCTTTTATTTCATTCAGCAAATGTTGATAGCTTTGGTGGGCATATGCACAATTTTGGATCTTAAGATTAAGGTCTTTATGCTTCATCCAAGCCTGAATCAAAAGTGCTGCTGTACTGATTGCGATCAAACTAATGCCGCCAGTTGCTAGACTGCTAGCGAAACCTCCAGATGCAAATATGATAGACAGTGAGTTACCTAATAGTTTCCATTTTTTGAGGTGTTTCGATGCTTGTTTGTACGCCCAACACTTTTCATGATATGTACGGTAGTAAGATTTTAATTCTTCAATCTGTTCTTCCGTTAGTTCATCTGAAGTATGATTCCAGTTGAATATACTCTTTCGTGGCTCTTTCATATACATTGTTTGTACATTTTTTATATTTTGATTTTTTTGTGTACGCAATATATTAATCTGGAAATCTGGCCGCATAATGGAGATCTTTTAATAAATTTTGGTGTTCTGTTTTTGTGAATAACATAAGTATATCCTCGGTCTAATTGATGATGTGCATAGAATCTACCGAAAGCATCATGTAGAATGCTGTGTGAGTGTAATATATCAGACTGATTGAATATTCTTTCAAGGAACTGTGTGAGGCATCCATTCCCAGGGCCAATCAGACCGATTTCGTTGTTATTTAGTTCGAGGACGTCATCTATAGATATGAGTATATCGAAATTATTGAGGTAAAGATATTGATATACTAAAGCTGACTTTAGTATAACATCATTCACCTTTTCGTATTTTGGTTTGGTTATTTCAAATAAGCAGTTGACGTATTTGATTGTTTCACTTATCATATATATATATATGTTATATATAAAAATACGATGGATCAAGAGTGTAGATTTTTGATATGAAATGAAGCGTATCCATTTCCATCTAATATTGCGCTACCATTTATGGATGAAGATATTTTATGTAAAATGAACTGAAACGCGAACCTTCCATAACAGGGTTCTTATTATATGAAACTAATTTATTTAATTTGAGCTGTATTGAGATGTGATTTGAAATATTTTTGTTGATTGTAATTTTAAAAATTGAATTAACACAGAATGGCGTATAAAAATCATTGTATGTGAATAAAATGGAATAAATATTGATATTTTGTATTCTATTATAAATTACAAATTGCGATCCATATTTAATATTATCACAATAAATAATTTGATACCAACCATCAAGTTTCAGTTTGAGTATACTAGGATCATTAGATGTCACCTCAAATGTAAATGATATTTGAGGTTTCCAGTGACTTGATATTTTCAAAACTGGAAATTTAACAATTGATGCATTGTTATGTTTTAAATCATTTGTGTATGTGTAATAATTAATCAACATATTTAATTGTTTGTAATTGATGGCATCACTATCATCAACACCATCAGCAACTCCAGTTATTTTGTTTCCTTTCATATCGATTGGAACCTCGTATTCAATGGAATCGTTGTCATAATAGTATAATCGATCCCATAAACCAACAGAGACATTATTAACATTACCTTTAACACCGTAAACAACAACATAAATGGTAGTTTGAGGATCAGTTTTACTTTTCAGCTTAATATCAATATCCAAATCATTGAAACCAGAAGCTAAACCATTGTAGTTAAAATGGATTATGCTTCTTGTTTTAGTACCATCTATATTTGATTTGGTGGTTATTCCTGATAGAGTACCACTAGTACCCTCAATTTGATCAATAGTAATTCCATCTTCCACATACATTTCAAATACCATCGTATAGTTGCCAGCATCTAAATAGATTAAATCAATTGATAGTCTGGTACTATAATAACCAATGCTTGAATCATAATCAATCTTAAATTCATAAGTCTTTTTGTTAACCAAATGAAAATCTTTATTCTTAACACCAATTTTGTGAATGTCATCATCATCTTCTTTGAACAGGTCATCATCCATCACCATTTTGAAGACATTTTCTTGGTCGACTAAATCAATGGAACTTGTTTCAGATTCTTTTATCTTTTGGTCAATGATGGAGTTGATGTTGGTGTTATTGTCTGTGATTTTATTATCAATATATTTTGAAAGATTATCCTCTGCTTCATTCAATTGTTTCACATTGACAGCATCATCATTTTCATTACCATCACTTAGACCTTTTATTCTGTGATTGTTCATATCAATGTTGTCTTCCATTGGATCTGGATTTTTTCTATTTAATGCTTCAAAAGAAACATCATTTATTTCTCTTTTGAGTTCCCTTCTTTGAGCATGGAAAAACCCAAAATCAATAACATCATTTAGTTGAGCATTTTGAGCGGCTTGACTTGAGTCATCTTCAACAAAAGGCTTGATGTTTTTAATAGCATTTCCTCCCATATCTAGATTACCAGTCATAGCTTTACTTCCATCTAAAAGAAGGACATTTTTTGGTTGTTTGGCGATTTCAGCATCTACAAAAGCTTTACTGACCAAACTGTTATCATCAAAAAGTCCATCATAGTAAGGTTCACAGTTTTTGATAGTATTTTGATTTAGATCAAAAAAATTACCATCTTTGTCCACTTTGAGAAATTTTTCATTCAGATATTCTTTGTTGACAACGCTTCCCAAATCTCTAACTCTAACCTCATAAGCATCATCAACTTTATGATCATTTAAATTTTGCACAGAGAGAATATGATTGTTATCCATGTCTAAATCACTGGTCATGCTTCTACTACCGTCTCTTGGTAACAATGGTGTTGTATCTACATGGACTTTTGCTATTTCTGCATCTACATATGATTTATCAGCTTTATCATTAATAGCAATATCTTGTCGAATATTTTCAGTGTTGACATATTTTTTATTAGTAGCACTATCCAGATGGACAGGATCACCTAAACCATCAATAAGATTACCATTGAGATTCAAATTCTCAAAATAGAGAATCTTATGATTATCTTGGACATCAGGAACATTAAAAAGGGCGTGATCAAAACCAGTCTTTTGTACTCCTTTAACACATCTGCTGAAAAAGAGAAACTTGAAATTTGAGTTGCTGGAGCCATAATAACGAAATTGGAGAGTGATGCCAACATCTATTTTAGAATTGTTGAAAATTATATACGCTTTAGCATAATTTGAAAACCAATCATGACTGAAATCAGATATTATTGGATCACCTTCAACATTATAAAATAAAAGACGATCACTGTCACCATCAGTAACGATATTGAAACCATTATAACCAAAAATTTCAAAAAGAATGGAATAAGTACCTGGATTAATATTGTTTGTCAATTTCACATTAGAATAAGCAAAACCATCATGAACACCTTGTCGAGATATCTCTAATAAATCCAAATGATTTGTATGGTTGGTGATTGAAATGTTTGATTTAGTTAAATTCTGCTTTATCACCATAATCTTTATAGAAAGTGAAACTTTGTTGTAAATGATAATTTGGAGATGAATGAACTTTTACTTTAGAAATTTCTGAATCAACATAAGTTTTATCAGCTTTTTTAGAGTTTTCAGATTCAAAATAAGCTTTTGTTGTAGCGTCATTATCTCCAGTTGGTTCTCTAACATTAGTCAATCGTTTTCCATCAATATTATAATTACCATCAGGCATCAATTTATATCCAACACCAGGTTGTCCTTTTGGTCCTTTTAATCCTCTTTGTCCTCGTGGTCCTGGTGGTCCTCTTTCAGTGGAAAATTTAAAATGACTGAGATGATCGTTTTGTGAATTGTCATTGAATATTC
This sequence comes from Micromussa lordhowensis, assembly GCA_964020085.1. Taxonomy (NCBI): domain Eukaryota; kingdom Metazoa; phylum Cnidaria; class Anthozoa; order Scleractinia; family Lobophylliidae; genus Micromussa; species Micromussa lordhowensis. The sequence goes on from CAXHUQ010000206.1 coordinate 28,503, forward strand.
CCATATACAAGTATATTATAAATTTCCATAGAAGTTTCTCTTCACTGTTTTCATCGGTTTGTCCACATAACAGAAAGAGTATGGTTTCTTGGTTGCCCTAATATATTTTTCTTTATCAATTCCCAATTCTTGAGATATTAAATTTCTTTCTCTTGAGGATGGAAAGTCATACAAACAGAAATGGCTACAATTCAATCTGATTGCTTTTGGGCATCCATAAAAAGATTGTGAGATATATCACAGAGCAGTTTTTATGACGTCCTTGAATGAAATAGTCTATCAGAGGTTTCTGTACTTTTTCACATACATAATCATCAAATATAACAACTCTTTGCATATCGGTATCTTGCAGCTGGTCGACAGGTATTATTTCATCATTGCTTGCTATCAAAACTGGGTAACCAACATGTTCACTTATTCCATTCATCTTATCAATTAAATTTGTGTACTTATCCTGATCGAGATTTTTGGCATACAAATGGATCTGATCATAATAGATCAATGGAGATTGTAAAATATGACTCAATAGATTCGTTTTACCCGATCCAGAATTACCCGCTAAAAGCATCCCGAATGTGTTTTTCGGCATGTATTCATGTAATCGTTTGAAACCGTTGTCTGATCTTTCTCCGCTATCATAGTTTGGTATTTCCATATATGATAAGTTTGGATAAGTTTGGATGAGTTTGGATAATTAAGATAAGTTGAGATAAGTTTTTTTATCTAACCCAATAATATATGGATATTGAAGGAATGAAAAAACTTCTTACTAGTGGAATTGAAGCTGAAAATATGGTAAAAGCAGTCCGCAAAGTCGTCAAGACTTATGAAACACAAAAACGAGATATGTATGATGATACAGCAGAAATATTGAAACCTTCTATTGAATCTCAGAAAGAAATCAAAAAGAGCATTGATAAAAAACAGGATGAAGTCATTGAACAATTACAGAAAAACCAAGAGGATTTAGCAAAAGGAATCAACAAATTTACAGAAACAAATCTGAGAGCAATCACATTCAGAGATGAACTTCCTAAAGCAATCACATTCAAAGATGAACTTCCTGAAGCAAAACGAGAGCCTTCAATACTTAATATTGACAACAATTTCAACAAAACCGACAGAATTGTATTAAATAATCACAAACTATCAAAACCGGGGGACTTGACACAAATGCTCCAACAAAAACTATCGGAAGAGAAAATAAAAGCTGTAGAACTAGCTAAAACAATTGGAAGAAAAAAAGGACAGAAAAATACATCAGATGAAGACAAAAAATCTTATGACATAGAACTACAAACTCTGAAGAAATACAGAGAAACAATCGGTGATTTACTAGCTTCATTAAAATATGTATCACATACTGGTACAGGCCTCTATACACAGAAAAAAAGAAACGCCTATAAGATATCACAAAAGGGACAGTATGGTGGTCTGGTCATTGATCTTCCAAAACTGTATGGACATCTGAAAGTTGTGGCTCATAAAAACGGTCAAAAGGTGTATGATAAACAAGCTGACTTTGACACACTTGATCTTCTAACAAAACGATTCAACAGCAGAAAGAACTACTCTCAACTGGCAAGAACTGTGTTCAATGACCTTAACAGACTGAGTGAAATACCATATTCAAAACTTGGATCAGGCGTTTTCTATTATAATGATCCGCAAGATTTACTTTCATGATTAGAGCTGCTTGGAGGGTCTATGTCTGCTGGAAACAACAGTAATGCTGTCAGAGAAGAGTTTTCAAATATAGTGTATAAGTTGAACAAACTGAAAATCATAAATAACGAACAAATGAGTGATCTGATCAAAGAATATCTAATCTATTAATATATGAGTGAATTCTTCTTGCATTTTAAATAAAAAAATAGACAAAAGTCAGGTGTAAGTTTAAGTCATGACTTCACCACAAGATTTAATGAGACTATTAAACTATCATATGACAAGAAGCATGAGATGGCTGTAAGAATAATATCAATGACATACAGCTGGTATAACATCAGACAATCATATGGTAACAATCAAATAAAATACAGTCCTGATAAAGGAGCAAATTTGAAAACAATCACATTTGTTGATGGTATGTACAGCTATGATGACATTGATGAATATGTCAAAAAGGCTATGAAAGACAATGGAGATCTTGTCAAGAAAGCCGCTGATAATGATGGAAAAGATGTATACGGTTTCAATCTGTTTTTTGTTTTATCTACTTATCGAGTACTCATTGAATTGGATGATAATTATCAAATAGATCTCACAGACTTTGATTTCAGAAAACTGATTGGCTTTGATTCAAAAAAGGTTGAAAAGACAGAGTATGGAATAAATCTCCCTGATATTACGAGAGGGGTGGATGAGGTACATATCAACTGTGATAAGGTAACAGAAAGTATTGTTGATTGTGAATCTTCATGCACAGTAGCAGTTATTCCTGTTGAAAATCTTGTCAGATCCCTTCCATTTACTTACAAACCTCGTTTTCTTGCATATAGTCCAGTATCAGGTCATTTGATATCTTCAATGCGGTTTTATGTTACTGATTCATCTGGGAATCCAATTGATTTGAATGGGATAGATTGGTACATTGAACTGTTTGTTCGATCCACAGAGATATAATGTAATATCATAATATATGAGACAGTGTGAATTTAGAGAACACTATGATCCAAATTTGGGTATTTATGTAAAAAAACACATTTACGATGAAGATATGAGTGATGCATACGGTGAAGGTTTAAGCGATATTTTCAAGTCAGTTGGAAGGAAAATCTTGGGAAGAACTGCAAAGAAAGCAGCCAAAAGTGCAGCAAAAAGTGCAGCAAAAAATGCAGCTACAGCAACTGGTGAATATGCTGGCAAGAAGGCTGGTGATAAAATAGTCGAGCTTCTTATCAAGAATAAAACTCCATCAGTTCTGATGGAACCAAATATATCACCATCAGAACTAAAAGAATTAACTGATTATGAGATAAATGAAAGAGTGAATCAGATACTTTCAGGTGGAAAACTCAGAAGAAGGAAGTTTATCTAAACATATGATATATGACAAGTTATCGAAACTCAAAGTTTATAGAAAGGTATGAAGATGTTTTTTTTGAACTGGAAACAGCATTGAATGTGAATCCTGCAAACAATACTCATCAAACAAAACTTAATCATCGTTTTGTTGTTGACAATATTGGAGAAACAACTCCTCTCGATTGGTATCACGCCAGATTCAATGTTGATATTACTTTGAATAAGTTAGCAGATGGAGCTAATGTCACAGCTGATGATCATTTGGGGATAGTCAATTCTGCCTCTGCTCTTATCCAAAAATTGATTGTCAAGATGAATGGAGTTGATGTTTATGACTGTTCAGATGCAAATCAAGCAACAAACATCAAAAATCTTCTAGAATATTCAAAAGGTTATTCAAAAAGTCAAGGCACAAATGAATTCTTTCACATTGACACAACCAGAAATGCTGAAGAAAGAACAGATGCAGCTCAAGCTGCAACTTACAATTCAGGTTTTGCTGCTAGAAAATTGTTGCTGAACGCTGGTGCTACAGTGAATGCAGAAATACCACTTAATCGGTATGGCTTTTTTGAAAGCCTTCATGGTGAACTTCTTCCAAGTTCTCGAATTGAGATAAGAATCGATCTTGAGAGTGACAACAACATTGCCTGGCGGGCAGGTGGAAATAATTTTCGTGTGGTCCTTACTAAATTTCAGTTGATAGTCCCTCGTATTGTTTTCAATGCAGATGGAAAGTCATACATGAGAGAATACTTTAATGCAAGAAAGTGGACCTATCTTCGTGAATTGGTTGAGAGAGGTAATTCAACACAACAACAATCGGCCAACTTCCGTATTTCAACATCAATTAACAAACCAAGACACGTTTTTGTTTTTATTCTCATTGATAGTAATGTTGAAACACAAACTGTCAATAAATTCTTGTATAACACTTTCAACGTAGTTAACAATAAGAAATTAATGAGTTGCCATCTTGAAGTAGGAAATGGAAAAGAATATCCAGAAGTTCATTACAAACCAAATGAGGAATCAACACGCGTATTCAGAGATGTTTTGAGGTATGTCCATGCTAACAGTGAATATGCTCATGATACTCTCATCAATAGGAGTAACTTCACTACCATTTTTCCATTTATTTACTTTGATCTAACGAAGCAACCGATGGATGTCAAAGATGGTATGACCAAACTGACTTTCAAATATACACTAAGCGCTGCTACAAATGCAAAATACTCAGTTTATGCACTTGTCCTTTATGAACAGGATGTTGAAATGAGAAAGATTGATGATAAATTGATCCTGAGGTCAATGTAATCATTTACTAATTCATAAATCATATTCAATTAATGATCATATTTATATAACCTATTATATAAATATGAGTAATTATCATCCACATGGAGTAAAACTGTCAGAAGGACAGAAAAAGAAACTAGCAAAAGCTTACAGAGATAATTCAGCCATTACCATTAGATTGAGTAATGATGAGTTAAGCGGAAGTGACCGGCTCATGTTAACCAATAGACAAATAGCGAAATTGAAGAAAGCCGAAAGATTGGGGAATGGATCAGACATCAAGATATCCAAAACACAAATCAGAAAGGCGGTCATTGAAGGTGGTTCTTTGAGGAGCAGTTTGTTCTCTCTTGGTACAAAACTATTACCATATGCAACCACAGCTGTATCCAAAGCAGTCCCAGCATTAGCAACAGGAGCATTATCAGCTCTTGGAAGTCTTGGTATTAATAAAATATTTGGAAAACAAAAAGGTGGTTTTCTCATACCACAGAATAAGATTGATAAACTAATCGCAAACAAACATCTTCTATCAAAGAAACAGAAAGAAGAAATCGTTGCTGCTCTTCAATCAGGTTCAAGTGTTTTTGTGAAACCAACATTGAAACAATCAGGTGGTTTCCTTGGTACTTTACTTGCCAGTATTGGAATTCCTATGGTTTTGAAAGCTTTGACTGGAAGTGGTTTGCATGTTGAGAAATCAAGACCAAAAAGATCAATTCCTGTTTATGTTCCTCCAACAAAGGGTAGAGGTAAAACAGTTTAATGATGTTGATGCCATATCAACCACCACCTTTTTTTGGTAGTTGGAAGAATCCAATCGGTTATGGGATAAAAAAAAAAGCCCACCAAAATAAAGAGAAAGGGAAAAGGTCTTCTGCTAGGTCCAAACAGTCCATTCAACAACATTCCGTTGGTTGGAGCCATTTTGTAAATAAACCATTATCCAACTATGATCTGAAAAATTGGGTGAAACAACTTGGGATAAAATACTTTAGAGGTGTTTTCAGCAAGGATGTTTTACCAAAACAAATCAAAAACAAAGACTGCAGAATAATCAATCTTGATGACCATATAGGACCTGGCACACATTGGGTATGTTACAAAAACATTGACAGATTTTGTGAATACTTCGACTCATTTGGATTAATGATGCCAACAGAGGTCAGTGA
>CAXHUQ010000206.1:34200-36700 GCA_964020085.1 Micromussa lordhowensis
ATATATGGCTACAAGTGGAAAACAATTAGTAAGTAAGTAAGTAAGTAAGTAAGTAAGTAAGTAAGTTTATTAATGTGACCAAACACTTAGCTAACCAGCTACTTTACAGGAATAGTCACAAAATAAAATAGTAATAATGATACTGAAAGGAAAAAGTAATGAAAAATGATTAATAAAAATACTAAAAAAGATAAAAAAGATACTATTTACAAGACTCTGTTACAAGATACTATTTACAATGTTTCTAGGATTATTGAATGTTATAGTGTAAAATTTATAAAATGTTTTAAAATATATCAGCATGTGATTACGACATGTAGCGGCCGGCCAAATCCGTATCTGATATCTGTTTCTTGAATAGTTTGTAAGAGTCCGCTTTTCTGTATTCATTCGGTAATTTATTCCACAGGTTGGCTCCTTCGTATCTGAGTGATTTAAGTCCGTACTTAGTAGTATTTACTTTTGGTAAATACTACTAAGGTTTGGCTAATTCTGGGGCTTACCTTGCTCGAAAGGGTGTTGCAAAAGCTATCAAATCAGATTATGCAAAGAAGAAGATAAAAAATGTTGCAAATAAGTATATTCAGGGGATGAGATACAAGAACGTGATTCAGTATTATGTGGTTATTGGTGTTTGTATTATCTACTTGAAAGACAGAAGGGAAGATCCATTCTTGATACAATACATACTAGTATGCCTATCAGCAGTCAATGCTGACGTGCAACGTATGGCGGAAAGGATTAAGAGTTAAACCAGACTACCATTTGTTATGCATTTGTGCAGCGTCCTTCGCAGCAGTTGTAGCATGTTACACAATGGTTTCTATGTTGCGCTCTAAACACCACGAGGGCTGCTGCTATGCAGCAACTTTTAATTGCATGGGAAAGAGGTTGTCAGGGCTACAAATCTTACTTTGATCTAGTCGCCAAGGTCTATTTTACGATAAGTGCAGGAATTCACCTGCACTCATTGGTAATTTTTATTGTCAATATGCGGACAGACACATGAATTTGAAATTAATGCGACGCGTCAGCGAGCGAGAGCGGGAAATTCGACAATTTGTTATCGTAAAAAACAAATTGATGTCAGTTTTTAATGCATCTGTCCTGTTACTGACAATGAATTTTGTCATAACATTGTCAAAGTATTGCTAACCCTGCTTTGAGTAACCGCTTCAAGAACTCATTACAAGCAAAACGAAGATTACTTTTAGACAATTAATTTAATATTAAACTAATTTTAGGTTTAGGTAAGAAAGCATATATGATAAACCGACAATATATCTGAAAGGTGTGATAGTTGGCACTGGCTGAATGAAAACTAATCTAAGTTGGTTTCAAGAGGTGATTTGAATAAAAGAAATGCATAAAATGTGAATTCAACACAACTGAATCAACTTTACTTCAAGGCAAACATTTCAAGTCAGCATCAACATGTGTAAAAAGTAATAAAATCCTAATGAAGATAACATTAAAGCTATTCTAACAGAACCCTATATAAGTAATTTTCCATTAGAAATGATGGTAGTATTTCCGAGTACAGTTCATCCAATTGTATAAAATGAAGAACAAAACAACATCGTCTTACATGTAAACTGAACATGTAAACTGGAAGGTTATGTTAAGGCCATCTGCATTGCAGAAGCACTGGACAAATGATTTTTTGGGGTTAAAAGTTGATAACCTCTGATTGTAACTGAAACTAATACTTTGTACAAGATGATCAAAAGTGTACTCAACATTGACAAGTCAAGATCTGCATTGTTTCAATGTTTTGTTCAGTGTATAATGGACACACTGTTCAGTTCAGGAGATTGCCAGAACTCGGTTGTTCTTAATGTAAGTTATGGTTGCATTCACACTTAGAAGCATCTCTGTCAGGTCTTCTGTCAGTTGGTCGAACTCTTTACAACAAAAACAACATGTGAACTGTAAGGTTATGTTAATTTAAGATCTGCATTGTTTTAATGTTTTGTTCAGTGTATAGTGGACACACTGTTCAGTTCAGGAGATTGCTAGAACTTGGTTGGTCTGACTGTAGGTTATAGTTGCATTCACACTTAGAAGAACCTCTGTCAGTTGGTCAAACTTTTTACAACAAAAACAACATGTAAACTCAACATGTGAACTGAAAGGTTATGTTAATTTAAGATCTGCATTGTTTCAATGTTTTGTTCAGTGTATAGTGGACAGGTCTTCTGTCAGTTGGTCGAACTCTTTACAACAAAAACAACATGTGAACTGTAAGGTTATGTTAATTTAAGATCTGCATTGTTTTAATGTTTTGTTCAGTGTATAGTGGACACACTGTTCAGTTCAGGAGATTGCTAGAACTTGGTTGGTCTGACTGTAGGTTATAGTTGCATTCACACTTAGAAGAACCTCTGTCAGGTCTTCTGTCAGTTGGTCAAACTTTTTACAACAAAAACAACATGTAAACTCAACATGTGAACTGAAAGGTTATGTTAATTTAAGATCTGCATTGTTTCAATGTTTTGTT
>CAXHUQ010000206.1:39200-64786 GCA_964020085.1 Micromussa lordhowensis
GACTTCTAACTGTCTTATCTTAGTCTCCCTTAGTATCCTGGGTTAGTTTTTTGGCCAATTTTTGTTCTTTTAGAGATTGCCTTCAGTTTTGGTAGTGATTACCATATTTGGTAAGTCACGTGACCAAAACACAAAAACTGTATAAACTCAAACAGCTAACTTCTTTCTCCGTTGAAACCAACGCCAAAGGGTAGAGTGTAATCAGAAGCAAAATCTGTAGCATGGATATGTTGAAATTTGCGTTACTGAAAGAGCTATGGCGTCATAAAATTTTTGTGACGTCATAACTTCTTAAATAACATGAATTTCAACAAATCCATGCTACAAATTTTGTATCTAAATGCACTTCACCCGTTGGCTTATGTTTCATTGGAGAAAGATGTAAGCTGTGTGAGTTTATACGGTTTTTGTGTTTTGATCACGTGACTTACCAAATATGGTCATGACTACTGAAAGTGAAGGCAATCTCTAATAGAAGAAACATGGCCAAAAACTAAACTCAGGACAACAATGGCTTCCAAGATATGCTGGTTTGAAGTAATCCATAGCAACCATTTTGTAGTTAAGCGTCTCCCCCGTTAAGTGACAATTCAAACAGTAACTCACAGCTTCCACTGTATCAGTATGTTATTTTGTTTTACTTACTTTTCCTCTCTGTAGTGGGTGTATATTGCTTCTCACTTGAAGCAGCTGGAGATTCTGGTGGAAAATAAACACAGTTGGTACATTAACTGTAACATAGGAATACACAAAAACGACAAAAAAATAGTCCTAGTACTTTGTGCTATTACTTACTTGTTTTTGATCTTCTATTCATTCTGTAGCAATCCTAGTGAGGTAAAATGTAGTAGACATATGAAAACAATAATCTACCTAATTGCAGTTTGATCATATCAAACAATTTTAGAGTATCTTAAAACTGTTTTGTCAGACAATTGTTTAAGCCTTTGTTCTTCTTTCAGCCTATATTTCAACAATTCTGAATTCCTGATTTTCTGTAGTCTCTCAAATGTCATAGGCTCAATGACTAATGAAGAGATATTGCGTACTCTACTTATGGCAACATATGTAATTCCTAATGTGGACTCTTTTTTGCCAATATCAACCCAAGCTTTATTCAAAGTCATACCCTGACTTTTATGAATTGTCAATGCCCATGCAAGTGTTAAAGGTAGCTGTTGCCTTTCATGTACTACATTGCCACATTGAACTGTAGCAGTTATAGGTGGAATAGGAATACATGAAGGCATATTATCAGTAAAAGATGGACCTGACAACGAGTCAAATTTCACTATAACTGCAACAGGCAATGATGGAGGCTGTGTATTAGGCTCATAGATAATGTCTACAACTGATCCTGTTGAACCATTGCAAAGCCCAACTGCTGGCCAAAGATTCACTGTAAGCATGACTCTTGCACTCTTTGCCACAAGTAGTTTTGGTTGCAAACCAAGCATCTCTTGAGCACTGATGCTCTTGCCCTCAACACTAGAATGTTTAGCAAATATTTCTGCTATAGGTTGTTTCAGTTCTAGCAAACGATGGTAATTATATTTTGCTACCTCATCGTTGCTGTAATATAATCGTGTTACACCTTCAAAGCATTTAATATTTTCAACTTGTGATGGTTGCCTGGCTAACAACTGTTTCCAATCATGTTCTGTAGTCTCGCCATTCCGTAACCTCATTAACAATTGTTTGAACAAAATTTGATCAAGTTCTGACCCAAGCACTCTTTGATTTACAGTCAGAATAACTACTTTATCAAACATTTGATAGGCACAATAGCCCTGTTCTGCAATTGCACTTGATGGTTTTGAATGGTATAGAGGCTTATCTCCTACTGGAGGTAATTGAGCAGGATCTCCAAACAAAATAACAGACTTTCCACCAAACAGAATTTCATGCAGACCAGTTGCCTGTCTGCATCGCCTATCGATCCACCCTAGAGATGCTTGACCAAGCATAGAATATTCATCTATTATTATATAATCTACCCGTGTCAGTCTTTCTTGTATTGTAATCAATGCTTGACCTGACAAGTCTTTTTGCAACATGTGGGTGACAGGCAGTCGTAGAAAAGAATGGATGGTTAGTCCATTTATAGCATAAGCAGCTTTTCCTGTTGTTGCAGTTACTTTACACTTATCTTTGAGGTGGGTGCATAGTGCATATATCAAATAGCTTTTACCAGTTCCAGCCTCCCCATTAACAATCAAATGTAGTGGTTTCTCTTGCAATGAGTGAGTCGTAACAATTTCATAAGCTAGTCTCTGTTCATCACTGAATGATTCTGTATTGATTGAAAATGTTTGTTCCTTTGGGAGAAAGTTTTCTTTTTTTGCGGTGATCCAACTTGGCATTTCTCCAATTTGCTGCTCTGTGTATTTTACAGCATCACAATGCCAATCATGGGAATTAACAATTGAAGATGATGCATTGGCAAGACCATTAGAGTGGAATGAGGCAAGTATCATCCATTCCTCTCGAGATGTTTCATCTTCTACAACTGAAACATTGACTGTATTGTCTATCTCAGCATTCTCAAATGCATCATGCAACTTTTCCTCCCAATTTGGAACATGCAATACAGCTTCTGGTGAACTCAAATATTCAAGCCATGCATCTATGTAAGTCTGATCAGAAGGTTCTTCACTGCTCCAAGCATTATTTGGGTTATTTGACCATGGTTTATATTTTAATAATTGATATTTGCAAAATAAACTGTAAAATTTACCTTTCGGATTTGGAGAATAGTTTGGAAATACTCGAGGTACTATGAGTGAAGACTGGTTGACTAGCTTACCTTTTACCAATCTATATTTTGTGATAAATTCTAGAAGACTCATCTTTTTTATATCTGGAAAATTGTTAACATATTGGAGACGTTTTGCATAAAGATCAAGTAGTGAATCCTTAGTACAAGGAGCTGATGCACTATGTTGATTAGGGTTTACTCTGCGAGAGCCATACAAACTGACAGGAAGGACATTAAAGGTTGTGCTATACAACTTCAGGGATAACAGTAAGTGCATTGTTTCCTGTGCACTGAAATCTCTTTGTCCAAGTGTTCTCATTGCAATTTTTTTCATAGTTTTTTGTGCATCTGAGCTATTATCTGTATTTTTCAATACAATGTCAAATGTTTCAGTAAGCATTGGCGATTTAGGTTCACCTTTTGCAGCATATTTTGAAAGATATTCTATGCAAGCATATTGATCAATCACAACTTGAATGTCGCAGTTTGCTCTCCATCCTTGCAGCTGAATTTGTTGGTGGTTATTTAGCCTAGTATCATTTCTTTTTGTAACTATTTTGGCTTTGAATTGGGGCAACTTGCCATCACTCCTATGAACAGGTTCAAAAACTAATTTTGTCTTTGCGCATAGATCAAATGGAAAATTAAAGCGGCACTGCATGTCCTTAACACCTTGTTTGTATCTTAGACAATACCTTGTATTACAACGTGTATGGCGTTGGACAGTATTCAAAAGATTTGCATAATCGTCATCTATGTCAGTAACACATTCGTGCCTTTGTTTACATGGATGAATCTTTGGTTTTATCCATATCTCACTATCAGGGGGGCAGGGATTGTAAGTTGACATCAAGGTATCTACATATTGGCAAATTTGTTGAGAAGCTTTTTTTCCATCAGTAATCATATGAATATCAGGAATGGATGTTTCAGCAGATGACTTTTCAGCCAAGAATCCTTTAAGTGCTTTGTCAGTCAAATCACACAGACCTGGATCACTTTTAAGCTTTGCTATACCGTGGCAATGAATACTTCCTCGAGCTTGATACTCATACCTGTACCAGTGCCACTCGGCTCCAAGACAATTATACAACCAATGTTTTACAAATTGTTCTACACGTTTTGTAAAAAACCAATCTACTAAATGAGGGTTGTTTATGACATTCATTCGCCTTTCCTCAGCGGTAATATCATCTACGTTGGAGCTAAAGAGTTGATGTAATTCAGGCCAATGCATATCTGCTGAAGACAAAGTGAAGAATATTGTTGGTGGCCCTTTAAAAGCTATGATCGATTTTAGATCTTGTTGTAATTTGTACCAGTATGCTGAGCTTCCAGTGATGTTTGCTACATATCTTGAAACCTTTGCCATAAACAGCTGTGATTTCTTTTCATTGACCATGTTTCTGAGCTCCTCTAACGTCAAATGTGCTTCCCCAGGGTTTTGTTGAAAGAAAACAGCTGTTTGTTGCATAGTTCGTTTTCTTTGAATCATGTTCAGAGCCCAATATGAAAATCTAGGGTGTGAAGCAAACCTGAAGTAAAATTTTCCATTTACAGTTCTTTCTGCAAATTTTAACAAGTGTTTAATTCTTTCATTGAATGGAACATCTCTATGTAAACATGGATTTGTTGGGTCTCCTTTACCATCTGGAAACAATGTAGGGAAGGCTAAAGTAGCGAGGCCTGAAATAGTATATTCATTTAATGGTTTATCTTCTATTGTGGGCCAATTGATTTTTCCTGTTCCAATTTCAGACAAAATTGCATCCTTTTCCAGTTTGCCATTCTCATTGTGTGGCAGAAAACTACTAGTTTTTGTTTCATTATTTATGACCTGATCTTCATCACAATCATCACTAGTATTTGTGCTTGTTTCAATATTCTGGAACTCAGTTTCATTGGTCTCCACAATTTGCAAATCATCTGGAACACCACTCACAGGCAAAGATTGTAAGGAATCTAAATTAAGTGTCACATTTGTATAGTGTGGATTATTTTGAATTAACCAAATGAGTGCTTGCTGTACTTTGCTTCTCCTGACAATAACATCTTTAAAGGCATTATCTTTTCCATTCATAGTTACCACTAAGAGGGAGACATGCTTGGGATATCTTGGTAGTGACTGAGCTAGCTCAGAGACCTGTTGTGGTAGATTTATGCAGTGTCCTGAAAACCCTCGTTGTCCTCCAGGCTTTACATAAACATTCATAATAGGGAGAGCTCGAGCAATTAACATCTCCTCGATTTGTGTTAAATCCTGTAACTCATTTGGTATACATGATGGAATCATTTTATTGCCAGCTGAGAACTTTTTAGGAATTTTTTTGTCACTTGAACACCTCTGACAAATGTAAGCACTTTTTGACCTTACTTTTCCCTTTACAGGCCATGCCTCAAAACAGATTTCGCACTGATACATATTATACTGGATAGACTTATGGAAGTCAGACAGATACTTTTGTGCACTGTCGACATCAATTGTCCGTTTCTCTTTATTGCCGGCATTTGTCATACCAGAAGTGTACTGTGCCTTCTTTTCTATGTTTTTGACATGTCTCTCATTATCACTATCTGTGTTCTGAGAACTCATTGTGTTCTTTGAGGTCAATTCTGAATCACTATCACTGCTAATGTGGGCCAAGTCCTCCCTGTTACTCAACAAGAAAGACTTATGCTTTGAAATATCAGCTTCATGATCAACCTTTGCAAGCTTAGGAGGTTTACTAATGGATACAGACTTTCTCTTACGACGGTGGCTCTGTTCATTATTCCATTTTCTTTTGCAACCATGCTTAGAATCAGGAGTCAGAGAAGAAGCCACATCTAGCACAATGTCATAATGCACACCACTAGTATTTTGCAAATACAGACCACCTACATTTTTGGCAGGACGTCCTGATAAGATAGAACTCGAAAACCTTTGCCATTTATATAGAAAACCAACTTTGGTATATACATAAATGTCGGTTTCTAACAAAGAAGAAGCTGCAATTATTTCAACATCTGTTCCCCAAACATGTTGATTTCTCATTCCTGTGCGGGTCAAATATTCATTCACACTGCCATTCATGTGAGCAAGTAATGCATGCTCATTATGTCTCATATGTTGAACTATCTTTTCTCTGACTAAGCTGTGATAATTTTGTCTCCCAGTTATTGCATAAGAAAGAGCACGGAATAAGCAATTACCATCACCTACTATTCGGTACAGTTTGGAAGGCTTATCCAAGGGTTTGACCATTTCTGAACAATTTTTGTGTTTGACAATCAGCGGCAAATCCAGAGCAGAACACCAAAAAGCCTGATGCTTTGTTTGACAACATGCAAAGATGAATGGCTTTTGTGTGTTTTTTATACTTTTGACATGCATCGCATTTTCACTATCTGTGTTCTGAGAACTCATTGTGTTCTTTGAGGTCAATTCTGAATCACTATCACTGCTAATGTGGGCCAAGTCCTGCCTGTTACTCAATGAGAAAGACTTGTGCTTTGAAATATCTGCTTCATGATCAACCTTCGCAAGCTTAGGAGGTTGACTAATGGATACAGACTTTGTCTTACGACGGTGGCTCTGTTCAGTATTCCATTTCCTTTTGGAACTATGCTTAGAATCAGGAGTCAGAGAAGAAGCCACATCTAGCACAATGTCATAATGCACACCACTAGTATTTTGCAAATACAGACCACCTACATTTTTGGCAGGACATCCTGATAAGATAGAACTCGAAAACCTTTGCCATTTATATAGAAAACCAACTTTGGTATATACATAAATGTCGGTTTCTAACAAAGAAGAAGCTGCAATTATTTCAACATCTGTTCCCCAAACATGTTGATTTCTCATTCCTGTGCGGGTCAAATATTCATTCACACTGCCATTCATGTGAGCAAGTAATGCATGCTCATTATGTCTCATATGTTGAACTATCTTTTCTCTGACTAAGACGTGATAATTTTGTCTCCCAGTTATTGCATAAGAAAGAGCACGGAATAAGCAATTACCATCACCTACTATTCGGTACAGTTTGGAAGGCTTATCCAAGGGTTTGACCATTTCTGAACAATTTTTGTGTTTGACAATCAGTGGCAAATCCAGAGCAGAACACCAAGAAGACTGACATTCAGCATTCCAAGGTTCAATAAAAATATAGCTCTTTTTATTTGGGTCTTCCAAATTTACACTTTCAGTAGATATTTCTGGACCAGGATTCACTTCTATATCATTTGCTAGCTGAATTAATTCGGGTATATAGAACTGATAGAGATAGATTTGGGTCAACCAAAGACGATTGAGTCTCATTATGTTGTAATTCTGAACAACAACCTTTAAAGTTGGTAAATAAATTGCCTCCATATAAAATAACATCAGGATTGTATTCCAAAATTTTCCTGTCATACACAACTGGTAAAGTCTGGACATTAAGAATATAAAATGTGTCCCTATAGTTGCTCTATACTGTTCCAAACTATTTCCCATTTTTGATCTCACCTTCCTCAAAGGTATCCTACTGTACTTCAACTAACTCCTCTTTTTTCTGAAAATAGAAGTGTTATTACTTCAATACATTTAACACTTTAAGACACTAGATATGAACGAGGCGTGTTGAAACACAACCAAACGAGGCATGCAAAATATGCCATCCAAATGTGCTGTAAAATCTGAAATCAAAACCAAAATGCATGAATTTCCTGTAATGTTTTGTTCTGTTTTCCTGACCAGGACATGCAAAATTCTGGGCATGAAGTGTGTTCACATGGACGTGAGGGTGAGGTTGGCAGGCTAACCACTCTATCTAGTGAAGTACTAGTGAAGAAATTATCTCAAAATATGTGATCCGGAAATATTTTACAAAATACGAAATTGACCAGAATTTCAACAAAACCAACAATAAAACCAGTTCTATCCCAACCCCTCCATATGCTCGTCTTTTTCTTGACAACAACAAAAATTGCCTACACGATGATTATTATCCAACAACACTGCATGAAGGACAAGGGTAAGGACACTTAGCTGAGAACTTTTAAGGAATTTTTCAAGTGGCAATATACTTAGCAATACGGCTAGTTTAAAACATGATTTTCTCGATCCATTCGAGATAAACAATAATGTCATGTTCAAACTTTTCACGGCGTTGCAGTAGGCACTATGCGTCGTCATGATGATAATGAAGAAAGCATTTTTCCGACATGACACCAAAGAAATGAAAAATCCGTGGCGATAATTTCCTTGCCTTGTTGGAGGAAATATGCATTCGCGGCGGTCACTATTTATCATTAGAAAACTTCGCCAATTACAAAAGTTCTTACCTCGCAATACGTAGCAGCTTGTGTTCTGAAAAGGAAAGAAATTTGATCAGAAATTCGAGCTAAACAAATGTCATGTTCAAACTATTCACGGCGTTGCAGTAAGCTTATGCACTATGCGCCGTCATGATGAAAATGAAGAAAGCATTTTTCCGACATGTCACCAAAGAAATGAAAAATCCGTGGCGATTATTTCCTTGCCTTGTTGGAGGAAATACGCATTCGCGGCGGTCACTGTTTCTCATTAGAAAACTTCGTCAATTACCAAAAGTTCTTACCTCGCTATACGTAGCAGCTTGTGTTCTGAAAAGGAAAGAAACTTGATCAGAAATCCAACGTACATGTACATAAGCCGGCGCCATTTTGTGATGTCTTGCTTGTTTACTCGAACATTCAAATCACGAAATAAGATTTTCTTTCGTGAAGCATGCAGTCAAAATTACGCGAAAGCTTTGTCAGAGCGTATTAAAGCACTATAATAATATGCGTTCGTAGCTTATAAATGGTTAAATTTTAGTTTTTAAGCCTGAAACAAACAGTAAAAGCTCGACTCACCTTCAAGAAGAAGAGCACATGGCAAGAAACACGGCGTGCAAGGCATTGTGGTTGAATTTGTGGATACAGCGCAATGCATTGTGGTAGAAAAGTTTCAAGCTCGATTGCCTTGCCGATTATAACTGCTGACTTCGCTCAGTCGCTTCAGGCTCCTTCGCTGCGTCAGCAAACAGTAAATTTGATATGTCAGATACAAGTGTCAATCATAGATTCATCATAAACTATTTCAAAAATATCTAACTTACATGTATAATGGTAAAATAATATTGTGTTAAACAGAAGAAACAAACTGAATGTGTTGAACCATCTGGTTACAAAAAAGCAAAGAATGGGAGGTTGATGTTTTTTTGCACATGTGCTGAATGTGGGATAACAAAGACTAAATTCGTCAAGAATAAGGGAAACTGATTGAGCCCTCACTAGCTGGGGGCAGTTTGTTTGATATTCATGATAGTCATTCTCTTAGTGAGATTGCTTTGAAAGGTTTGGCTAATTCTAGGGCTTACCTTGCTCGAAAGGGTGTTGCAAAAGCTATCAAATCAGATTATGCAAAGAAGAAGATAAAAAATGTTGCAAATAAGTATCTTGATCAAGTCCTTGACAGTTTCGCATCAAATATATCACCGACTGGTGGTGCAATAGATATACATAAGGCTATATTAAAAGAAAGGTTTTGTGATGCCTGGACATAGATATACAGGTCCTGGTAATCCTCTCGAACAGCAACTGAGGTATGATCCAAATACTGGTCAGATACTTGAGATATATCAACAACCAACAGGTAAAACAGATGCAGTAAGTATGCAGCATGATGTTGATTACTCAGTTTGTGGAAACAAACCAAAAAGTAACCAAATAAAATGTAAGAATGATGCAGATCGTAAAATTGTTAAGGCTCTTGATGCTATTCCTTGGAAAGAAAGACAATGGGGACATACAATAGCTCGCAATGCTATAGCAGCTAAGTCAAAATTGGGAATGGGTGTCAAAAAGCCAAAAAACGGAAAAAGCCGCCGAGTGAAGAAAACTGGCAAGAAAAATTAGCTGATGAATTACATACACCCATAAAACGTAATTTCACTCGGCGGCGTGTAATCACAAATCATATTGATGAAATATGGGCAAGTGATCTAGTTGAAATGCAACAGTTCAGTAAATGGAATAAAGGTTACCAATATCTTCTAATGATTATTGATGTTTTCAGTAAATATGGTTGGATTGTACCATTGAAGGATAAGAAAGGTGAATCTGTTGCTGAAGCATTTAAAACAATATTAAACGAAGGTAGAAACCACAGTATTTATGGGTTGATAAAGGAAAAGAGTTCTATAACAAACATGTGAAAGACTTATTAGAGAAATATAATATACATATGTACTCAACTGAGAATGAAGAGAAGTCATCAGTGGTTGAAAGATGGAATAGAACGATTAAATCCAAAATGTGGAAACAGTTCACAGTTCAAGGTAATACAATGTATCTCGATATGTTACCTAAAATATTGAAACAGTATAATAATACTAAACATTCAAGCATCAAAATGACACCCACAGAAGCATCCAATAAGAAGAATGAAGGAACTGTTTACTTTAATCTATATGGTGATATGGAAACATCAAAACAGAAACCAAAATTTAAAATAGGTGATAAAGTGCAAATATCTAAGTACAAACGGAATGTATTCGATAAAGGTTATACACCAAATTGGACAGAAGAAGTATTTACAGTTGATAAGATTCAATACACTAATCCAATAACATACAAAATAAAGGATCTCAATGATGAAGATATTCAAGGGAGTTTCTATGAACCTGATTTATTAAAAGCCAAGCAAGATGTTTTCCGTATTGATAAGGTCATTCGTAGGGATCACAAGAAGAAACAAGCTTTAATAAAGTGGAAGGGATATAGTGATGAATTTAATAGCTGGATTCCAATGAAGGATTTAAACACACTATAAAATGATATAAATAAATATTTATAAATATTTATATATAGTATATATAATGGGAAGACCAAAAAAATATTTCAGTGAAGAAGAAAGAAAGCAAGCACACAAACCAATTAAAACCAAGTATATGTTAAATAAAGAATGGAAATGTTCCGTATGTGGAAATAAAGATTACTCATTAGCTGGAAAATGGAGCCATCTCAAAATAAAAAAACATATCAAAAATGAACAAGCCGCAAATAATAAAAAAACACAATAAAATCATACATCAATTAATAATCAGAAATTAAAAAGTTTCTGATTATTGACATTTTTAAACGCACTATAAAATGACTTAAGAATAAAATAATATATAGTAATATTATATAATGGAAAAAATTATCTTAACTAATAATATGAAGACTAGCGATTTAAAAAATCTTACCAAATCTCAGTTGATCGGCTTGCTGATCAAGCAGAATTTGGAAATGAAAAAGTTGTTACAGCAAAATATGCAACAGCAACCAATCCCAACTCAAATAACAGAAAAACCAATCCCAGCCCCTCGTAAGAGTGTGAAGCAGTGGAATTTAGGGATGATTACAAACCAACGCCAAAACCAAGGACTAAGAAACCAGTTCCATTATTGAGAACTAAAATTGAAGAAAAAGCACAAGCAATGAAGGGTTACACAAAGTCTTATGAAATCAACATTAAAAACAACAAAGATCCCTTAGAACAGTTGAAAAACACAAGAAAAGCTATTGAAAATCATATCAAAAATATTATTGAATCAAAGAAAGGTTTAAAAGTGGTTGAAACGCTTAAGGTAACATTTACAAAAATGTCAGGTGGAGAAATAATTCATAAATCAGCATATTTTAATAGGAAACCACAAACTATTATCAACAACACAGAAATCTTTGGATCACTACAATTATCAGAACAACAAATATTGAACTTGGTAGCTGTATGGATATCTGAAGGTTCTGGTTGGACTGTTGAATCAGTTGACAATCATTATATCAATGTTGTACAATATGAACCAATGAAAGGTTCCTCATATATTGAACTTCCGCAAGAACTCAGAAACAGTGCTAAGGGATTGATTAATATGAAAAATGAGGATAATGAATGCTTCAGATGGTGTCACATCAGACATTTGAATCCACAAAATAAAGATCCACAGAGAATCAAAAAAGTTGACAAGGAATATGTTAAAAATTTAGATTATTCAGAAATTGAATTTCCAGTTACTACCAAGCAGTACAATAAAATTGAAAAGCAAAATGAGATTAATATCAATGTATTTGGTTATGAAAACAAACAACCATATCCAATCTATGTTTCAAAAGAAAAATATGAAGATCATATGGAACTATTATTAATAACTGAAAATGAAAATAAACATTATGTTTTGATCAAAGATTTCAATAGATTCATGTTTCACAAAACAAAGCATGAACATAGGAAGCATTTCTGTATGCATTGTCTCCAATGTTTCAGCTCAGAAATAGTTTTGAATAATCATAAAGATAATTGTATCGTAGTAAATGGAACACAAGCAGAAAAAATGCCTGAGAAGGGTAAAAATATATTACAATTCGATAACTTACATAAACAACAACAAGTACCATTTGTTATATATGCTGATTTTGAAGCTATAACAGAAAAAATATCCAATTGTCAACCAGATGATAATCAATCATATACAAATGCTTATCAAAAGCACACAGATTGTGGATATGGTTATAAGCTTGTTTGTTGTTATGATGATAAATACAGCAAACCATTAATAATCTATAGAGGTGAAAAAACGGTTTATGGATTCTTGGAAGATATGTTAAAAGAAGTTAAATATTGTAAGAAAGTTATGAAAAAGGAATTCAACAAACCACTGAAAATGACAAAAGATGATGAGAATAAATTTGAAAAAGCTGAAGAATGTCATATTTGTGATAAAAAATATACTGATGAAGATACTAAAGTTCGAGATCACTGTCACATTACTGGTAATTATAGAGGATCTGCTCATCAAGAATGTAATCTGAAACTAAGAGTAAATCCTGAACAATTAAAAATACCTGTTATATTCCATAATCTGAGAGGTTATGATAGTCATTTTATAATGCAAGAGATTGGTGAAATAGTTAAAAATAATACATACACAAAAAAGAACGGTGAAAAATGTCAAATGAATATCAATGCTATTCCAAATAATATGGAAAAGTACATGGCATTCATGTTGGGTAATCATCTTACTTTTATTGATAGTTTCCAATTCATGAGTTCCAGTCTTGAAAAACTTGTTAGTAATTTACCAAAAGAAACATTAAAATATACCTCACAGCGATTCAAAGGTGATAAGTTTGATTTGATGATAAGAAAAGGTGTTTATCCATATGACTACATGGATAGTTTCAAGAAGTTTGAAGATACTGTTTTACCAACCAAAGATCAATTCTATAGTTTATTAAACAATGAACATATATCAGATGAAGATTATCAACATGCTAAAAATGTTTGGAAAATGTTCTCCATGAAAAATATGGGTAAATACAATGATTTCTACTTGCAATCAGATATACTTCTTTTGGCTGATGTTTTTGAGAACTTCAGAAAAACATGTCTTGAGTATTATAAATTAGATCCATGTCATTATTTCACATCTCCAGGATTATCTTGGGATGCTATGTTGAAAATGACAGATATTAAACTTGAATTGATGACTGATATTGATATGTTTCAATTTATTGAAAAAGGATTACGTGGTGGAATCAGTTATACTGCCAATCGTTATGGTAAAGCAAATAATAAATATATGAAAGATTATAATAAGAAGAAGCCCTCAAAATATATTATGTATCTTGATGCTAATAATCTATATGGATGGGCTATGAGTCAATATCTACCAACTGGCGGATTCAAATGGATGAAGCAAGGACTTATTGATAAATTAGATCTTGGTAAATATCAAGAAGATAGTAAAAAAGGTTTGATATTAGAAGTTGATTTAGAATATCCAAAAGAACTGTATGACTTACATAATGATTATCCATTGGGACCAGAAAAAGTTAAAGTAACAGAAGACATGTTATCTGATTATTGTAAGAAAATAGCTGAGAAATATGGAATATCAGTTGGATTAGTCAGCAAGCTCATTCCAACATTAGGAAATAAGGTAAAGTATGTTCTACATTATAGAAACTTGAAATTATATATGAATATCGGATTGAAAGTTACGAAAGTTCATCGAGTACTAAAATATGATCAATCCCCATGGTTAAAGCAGTACATTGATTTTAACACTGAGAAAAGAAAGAATGCTAAAAATGCTTTTGAGAAAGACTTTTTCAAACTAATGAATAATAGTGTATTTGGTAAGACAATGGAAAATATCAGAAAACGTGTTGATGTTAGATTGGTAACTGATAAGAAGAAATTTTTGAAGCTAACCAGTAAACCAACTTATGTAAGCAGTAAAATCTTCAATGAAAATCTAGTAGCTGTTCACAAGATTTAAAGAAACACTAACTCTCAACAGGCCGGCATATGTTGGGATGTGCATCTTAGATTTGAGTAAGACATTAATGTATGATTTTCATTATAACTACATTAAAAAGAAGTATGGGAAAAAAGCTAAGTTATTATTCACAGATACTGATAGTTTGACATATGAAATTGAAGCAAAAGATGTTTACAAAGACTTTTGGAAGGATAAAGACAGATTTGATAATAGTGACTACTCAAAAGATTCTAAATATTTTGATAATACAAATAAGAAAGTTATTGGTAAGTTCAAAGATGAAGCTGCTGGAGTTCCCGTTTGTGAATTTGTTGGTTTGCGATCTAAAATGTATAGTTACATGAAAGATAATCAAAAAGGTGGTAAGACAGCAAAAGGAATAAAAAAGAATATTATCAAAAAAGACATTACGCATGAAAACTATAAAAATACACTTTTCAATGCTGAACAAATGAGCCATAAAATGAAAACAATCAGAAGTGAAAATCATGAGCTTGGTAGTTATGAGATAAACAAAGTATCACTCAGCTGTTTTGATGACAAGAGATATTTAAATGATGATGGTGTGACAAGTTATGCATATGGACATCTTCTTACATGAAAGATCCCAGTTTTGTGTTTATTGTCATGAGCCCATTTCTGAAACAATTTTAAATTCTTCTCACCACATATATGACATTCAAATTCAAGATCATATATAGTTTGCTTTTTTTTCTTGAACAATTTTCTGAGTATTTTCATATACATTATATTCATATAATTTTAATTAATTTCTATGTTTGATTCAACCGACTGAATTATGGATTTGGAAAAGTGCGCTGGATTTTGTGTTTGATATGGATTTGGATTTATTTTTGAAAAGTGAGTTTGAAAGATCCCAGTTTTGTGTTTGATATGGATTTGGATTTATTTTTGAAAAGTGAGTTCGAAAGTGCGCTGGATACGCCAACTATATAACTACTTTGTGTAATTGTGGCACCGTTATTGTCTTTAATGCATGACCAAGTGACTTCCCTAAAAAGGAAAGGTATCGCAGCAATTTGCAATTTGTTCGCAGGAAGACATTAAAGCTATACAAAACGGACACTACAATTTGGTTTTTGGCAGCCTGGAGGCACTTTTAAACGGCTACAGAAATATATTTAGAGGAGAAATAAGGAACCTACTTGGAGCCGTCTTCATCGACGAGAGTCATTGCATCGAAAAATGGTAAGCTTCCAATTAAAACTCCAAAATATTAAATCAAGAGATTAATTTGGTGATTGTTTTGATTTCACTTGATCCTTCGTGCTAAAGAAATTCTGACTTACAATATTGTGGAAAAAACGTGGATAAAACGCATACAAATGTATTATTATTGTGTTATTATTACATGATTTTAAGTACCAGTCAGAAAGAGAAGAGTATAGTTATTCCCAAAACGTTATTTCCAGCAATAAATTTCATTTGCACTGGTACCTATTTTATATTGCTTGCTGATTACTACATGTTGTTAGAAAAAGTTGTGTCAGCCAGTGTATCAAGAATTTGATTTGTATGGGACAATACTCCTTAAAACCTCCCCCCCTCCCCACCCCACCCATTTGCTAGGGGGGGTTTCCCAAGCCAGGAGGAAGGAAAGTTGCTAATAGCAAGAATTAAACCAGGCATTAATACTGGTAGCTGGCCTTGGTAGCTTTAGTCAGTGTTGACAATTAATATTTTTTTTAGGGGAAAAGGTCATGGTTCAGAGGAGGCTTTTAGGGCTGATTATGGAAGACTCGGAGAGTTGAGGTCACTCATGAGAAAGGAAGTGCCTTTCATTACTCTGACTGCAACAGCAACTGCAGCTACCAAGGCAGGCATTATAAAAGATTTGTGTATGCAGGGATGCATTGAAGTGTTGGACAGTCCCAATAGACCAAATACACATTACTCTGTGGTTGAGGTAAACATTGATGACTTGTACTCAACATTTTGCTGGTTAATTGAAGCACTTGAGAAAAACAATGTTTCAACCCCTAAAGTCATTATCTTTTGCCGTAGAAAGCAACACATGAAAGAACTTTATGAACTGTTTTCTCAATGTTTGGTGCTTATTACAGGCCAACTGGTAATGAGCCCAGGGATGACAGAAGTCGGTTGTTTGCGATGTACCACAAGAAGACTCACAAACTTGTAAAAGAAACTGTGGAGAAGGAGTTCTGCAAGGGAGATGGAGTTGTGAGAATTCTAATCTGTTCGATTGCTTTTGGTATGGGCATTAACATCAAAGAGGCCTACTTAGACTTACACCTTGGACCATCTGGGGATTTGGATGACTACTTACAGGAGACGGGGCGCATCGGAAGGGATTCTTCCCAAATAAGTCAAGCAGTGCTACTGAAGTACAAAGGTTGCACTGCAAGCAGGAACATCACTAAGGAGATGAAGAGCTATGTGAAAAACACCACTTTGTGCCGAAGAAAAATGCTGTTGAAACACTTTAATATGAGTGCGCCAGAAACTGTTTTGCATGCCTGCTGTGATGTGTGCGCAAAGATTTGTAAGTGCCTTTGTCAATGCCAGCATGACTGTGAATGTGCCAACAAATGCTTCCAGCAAGATTGTTTGTCAGTAATGGAGAGACATATAAAAAATTGAAGTAGCAGTATTTCTTCTGTCACAAAGCAGAAAGTACATAATGTTTCAAAGCATGATGCCATTAAGCTGAGGCTAGCCCTCTTGGACTACAGGGCAGAACTTGCCACTTGAACTATAGAGTGTAGTCTTCTTACAGGACTTGACATTACAACTGGTTTTAGCAGAAGTCTAATTGATGACATTGTGAACAATCTTCCCTATATAAAGGATAAGGAGTTTCTTGAGGAGAACTTTGCTTTCTTCTCAGAAGATCATGTTCAGAAAACATGGGAGGTCCTCAACTCGGTTCTTCTTGCTTCTGACTCGGGCAATGAAGAAGAAGACACAAGCAGCATTTTTGAACCACGGGCTGCTAATTCAAGTGACTCTGATGCTGGAAGCGAATTGTCCTGGTCCTCTGAGAATAGTATACAACAACAAATATGTTATGCAATTTTAAGCTCTGAATCATCAAGTTCAGAATCCTCCTAAAAATATGTTAAATATATATCAACAACTGTGCAGATACAAGGCTAAACCATCTCCTGATCCTTGCAGGGTTTGTACAGGTCCTGGAAAACCTGGAAAGTCCTGGAATTTTATTGTGGCATTTTCCAGGAGAGGAAAATCCTAGAAAAAGGCTACTGGTACTGGAAAGTTCTGGAAATCTGTTAAACTAAAGTAAAAATTATGAAATGTATGGCAGACAGTAAGGATAATTAACATTGAGATCTCAGGAGTAAAAGGATTAATGTGAATTTTAGAGTCATGGAAAAATCGATCTGAGTCCTGGAAAAGTCCTGAAAAAGTACCTGAAATTTGTTTTTTGGAAAGGGTATTGACTTGGGATATTTACCGCTAATGATCTGCCCCAAAAGTTGTATTTGGTCTTGCATGCAACTACTCAAACATCTTAATGAAATGAAATAGTTCGTGGGGTTTAATATATAATAGGTAAGTAGTTTATATTTCACACTACACTGGCAGGTGGCATGTCAATTTGAATAAACCTGTTCAATAAGGAGAGTATAGTGTTCAAGTCACATATCTGATCAATGATTTTAGTCAGTTAAAAATTGCTGGAAACTGCTCTCAGAAGGCTGGAAATGCTATTCTAGGGACACCAGATTTGAAAATCTCCCGAAGAGCATGTCCCCAGACACCCATAGAAGATCCTTTGACGCTCATGATGTGTTCCCCTTAGTAATTAAATTCTGCTACAGCACTATATCAACATGACTACAAGTATCTGTATTGCAAAAGATAAAAAAAAGACTTCAAAATACATTATTTTATTGGTAGGATCCCTGGTATCCATAAGCAACAGAAGTGCTTAATAATTTATTTCAAAGTTTGGATGCTTATTAATACAAGCATCTTTTTAAAAATAAGGTCATGACAAAAATATCATGCTACATTATTTTGTAAATGAGTGTACATAATGTTAATTATGGATTCAATTTCTCTCTTTCACTTTGGAACAACTGTAGCTATATAAGTATCAAACCTGACATTTCAGTAGCCTTCAAATAATGGTTTCTCCTGCTTACTGCTCCTGAGGGAGGTAAATGATGATACATATATATGTAGTATGGAGTGCAGCAATTGTGCTCATGTATCACCCTTCTTAACAACATTTCTGGAATGGGTAGGATTATGCACAGAAGATTCTATGAAATGAAGAAAGACAGGAGCTCGCTCTTTCAGTTCAGCATAAACATTGTTCCAACTAAACTGCAACAAATCCTCCTTTGAGGTCTTTCTCAGTACTGAAGGGTTTGAAGTGGCACACAGGCCTTTTAACTCATCTGTTATTGATTGACCTAGAGCTTTAGTTACTTCATCTTTCAGAGCATCAACCTTCAATGCAGAAGAGACCACTGACTTTGCATTTCCCTTTACCATCTGTCTCACAACTTGCTGATAGCAAGAAGGAAGAGTGAGTGTCTTGGGTGGGGATTTAGGATAACTGATGATGATCTAATCATAAAAACAGAAAATAAATTTAACGAAGAAATAGTCAACACCCCTTTTGTTAAATATTTTCCAAGACATTTTATGATAATTTTTCTTTTTTGGAGTTTATTATAGTCCCACCTACTTGTCTTTAATTGTTGGCAAATATTTTTAAATGCCTGAAAACATTTGAACATTTAAGGTGGCTCTGAACCCTATGAACAGATTTTTTAGTCTTTGCCAAAAGTTACATCTTATCATGGTCATCAAAATTTGATAACAAAAATTTCACCGTGCCTTTTTTGAATTATTAACGCCCAAAAACTGTAATTAAGGGTGTTTTTAGCAGGTACTGGGGGGTCACAATAGTAACCTATTGTGTCACAAAATGATAACAAGGTGTGACCAATTTACTGGGCAGAGTTTTTATTCCATGATTGTAGCATTAAGTGGAAAAGAGTGGTTATAATGATCCATCGATATCTAACTGCTGGAAACTGTTTTGAGCCACCTTTAAGTCTAAATCAACTGCAAATATATTTTTAGCACATCTCTATGTTACCTGTAAACTTGTAGTAACATATGTATGTATCTGGCCAAAGTTGTTCGAAGGCTGGATAACACTATCCACCAGATAAATTTCTATCCACTAAATAAATGTTACCAAAACAAACCACGCTATCGACTAGATAGTGATTTATCTGGTGAATAGTGTGTTATCCACCTTTCAAACAACCAGGGCCTGGCCACCTAATTATATATAATACTACTGAAATAGGTGGCCGCTTAATAGGAACGGGTTTCATTGACGTTTGCAGCAGGAGGGCAACTGGTTTTCCCAGGCGGGATAAACTATTTGACCCGAAGTTATTGTAATGAAAACTCTCCACCAAGTGGTCAAACTGGCAGTTGGGCAAAATGATCTTCACAGCCGATCAATTTTCCCGTTGCCCCTCCCTTAATAAAACGGATTGAAATCCCTGATATATCAATAGGAATTCGACTGCACTTGCCTTTACAGCCGAGAGCCCGTCAAAAAGTGTCGAGAGATGTGACCGTCTCAGATGCCGAAGCAAAGGTGACCCGCTGTTTAACCGGCTTCTGCGGGTTGCAAGAAGCAGTAAGTGAATGACTTTCAGGACTTTCGTGAACACTTGCCTGAAGTTGTTGTTTCGTTGCAAGTTGTCCCCATTTTTCACACAAGACAGCTTTCACAGAGTTGACGCTTTCCTTAACTAACTCCATCTTCTTTATTAAAGTGGAATTCTTCTCGGTGCAGGATCTACAGAGAGTATTAGTTATGCAGCTTTCTGGATCTAGACTGCAAGAAATAATTCTCTCGAGGTTTAAACAGGCTTGTGTCTTTTCAGGTGGAGATTTTAAATGAAACAGTTTTCTTCGCTTGTCGACATTGTTGACAAATTCTCCGCACTGGTGGATACAAACAACTTCTTTCGAGTTCGGGGACACAACGACTCTCAAAAACGTTTTGGTCGGCGTTCCATCCGCCATTTTCTCCCTTCGAGAGGATCACGCGGAACGCGTGAAATCTGAGAAATGTCAATCACGTTTTTTCGCGCCAAAAATTGTGCCTTCACTTTCCTGCAAGTGAAACAAGTCGACCTTTCGCGACTTGCGTCGCTCGCGCTCGCCGTCGCGACTTCGTCGCTCGAGAAATAAGGTCGACTTGTGGCAAGTCTAGTGGAAAGCTTTACCTGAAGTTGTCTGCAGCTCTGGTTGCAAAACTGGCGGTAGGATCACTTGGACCACTTGTCGAGTTTTGAGGAGCAGATTGCTGCGATGTCGAGCACTCATCTATATCACTGATCAGCTCCTGGAGCTTTCTTTCCAAATTGTCGAAATTTCTACTCATGATTAAGCTGGATTAAGAGAACTCCCTTCAGCGCCTACCTGCAGCTCTACAAAAACGAACTTACAGAAACAACAAGCGACCAACACCGAAGAGAGTCATGGAAATTTTTTTGTTACCAGTCTTCCGCAGAATGAGCTGTGCCTGTCTTTGTTACGCTGTGCCTGTCTTAGTTTATACGCTGTACCTGTCCGTGTTGGGCTGTGCCTGTCTTTGTTACGCTGTGCCTGTCCGTGTTGGGCTGTGCCTGTCTTTGTTTAGACTGTTCACAGTCCCCTGTTTTTCCGTGAAATCGTAGATGCCGATCGTTGAGTTTGACGGGCCGCCATCTTGGTCTCTCAATGCGAGCGAAACTGGGGAGAGTACAAAATGCCTGTACTCTCCCCAGTTTCGCTCGCATCGTTTTGTACTCTCCCCAGTTTCGCTCGCATCGAGAGACCAAGATGGCAGCCCGTCGAACTCAACGATCGTCATCTACGATTTCACGGAAAAATAGGGGACTGTGAACAGTCTAGTCTTTGTTACGCTGTGCCCGTCATTGTTACGAGGTGCCTGTCTTTGTTACGCTGTACCTGTCCGTGTTGGGCTGTGCCTGTCTTTGTTACGCTGTGCCTGTCCGTGTTGGGCTGTGCCTGTCTTTGTTATGTCGTGCCTAATTCTTGGTTTTCATCAGTCATGTGATCAAAGCTAAAAATCGTAACCGTTCAATAAATAAACTCAAGAATCTGGGATATGATAAATGATTGCAATATAAACAACCTCGCCAAGAATCAGGTCTCTGCTATTTTTCATTCGCGCGCTATTCGCAGAAGTGTTTCATCCAAATTTATAGAGAATTGTATGGAGACGCCATGTTTGTGCCCATCCGGATGGGCACCAACATGGCGGCCGGAAACCAACAGAAACAGCTGTCGCTGAGTTTTGCTGCAAAAGCGTAAATTAATCTCTCGAGGAACTCAAAAACATTAAAATAATACTTCTCTTAATGCAAGAACCCGTTCAGAAAGCCAAATTTCTCGACATAAGTCCGGAATTAAGTCACTTTTTAACCAACTCGCCTGTCATGTAAATGCCGCGTCACGCAAAAGCTTAGAAATTCAAGAGTAGTCTATCGCAAAACCAAGCACCCATTCGGAACAAAAATTCGCATAAATATTACATTTTAGCTGCTTTTAAACCTCGTTAAAGTAAAATATCAACATGATCAATAGTTTTGTAGTTTGAATTTTAGTGACGTCATGTGAAAACCGGCAATAGAGTTTAGTTGTGATGGCCCTTGCGTGTGCCTCGGCTGTTTAGAAACCTGATTCCCCTTTATACACCTGGCTTCTCTAAGGTTTCCGCAAACGAAAGTTCAGTCGTGAAACTAATTCCAGACGACCTCACATGCAACGATCGAGCTAGTTGTTTGTTCGAAGAACTGATTTTTTTACGAAGCTCACCTTTGCACTAGTTCTCTTCTCCTTTGAACTCTGTAATGGGTGTCAGTAAAACGCGGGGCCAGGGCCAGGGTCCGGGTCGGGGTCAATTTTTTTTCTTTTTTGTTTTTTTCGTTTTTTTAACCGCAATGCAGATTTCTCGATTTTCATTAGCAGTTAATCCTTAATAACTATATCTTCAAATTGGCATATATAAAACAAGAGAATGAAATGCGGTGGAGGTCATACCGCAAACAATCCGTGTGACAGTTCGTCAAACAGTCGAATATAGACGCTGCACAAATCTCATTTCCAGGCCAGCGCCGATTTCTTTATTACAGAAAGCGACATGACAAAGACCAAAATATTTGAGACAGTTCAATGCGAGTACATAACACGTGCAAATCAACTGGTCAAATTTATATGCAGTGTCATTTAACCTAAAGACCAAGTAAGCATATAATTTCTCCAAACCACTATGTTTAGAAGTTTGTTAGAGTACCCTATCTTTATGTCCACCTTATCTTATACTCTTCCAAGAGACGAAAGGAAGCAGAACATACAAGCTGCAATGTGCAGGAACTTACCATTAACACTCCCGCTGCCTTCCATACTTCCAACGAGTGAAAAGTGATGGTTCATCACGTGTACATTTTAGCGGGAAAAGCGATTGAAAACCACCCCATGATGCTCAGCGTGTAATTCGCGATTTCTCCTGAGCCGTTGATTATTAGCATTAGGTAATATCATAAAGAAAAAGACACAACAAAGAAAACAAAAGGAAAACATGAAAATAACAAAAAAGAAAATTATAAAAAGTTGACCCCGACCCCGACCCCGACCCCGGCCCCGGCCCCGGCCCCGGCCCCGGCCCCGGCCCCGCGTTTTACTGACACCCCTCTGTAATGATAGTTCAGCTTGCAATTGTCCGGCACTACTGTTTTCCATTGTTTCACCATTTACTTTCCTTAGGCCGTTGCCATGCGTCTTTGAATTTCGAATACACAGTGGATAATTTTCTACAGAGTCATATGCACGTATGTAATATGGCGGATAAACTCGATCCCAGTTCAAACACGCATAAGCGATTACGCGACGAGACTAAAAATGGCTCCGAGGAGACTATGAAACTCCTCGATCGGCGTTAATCTCCGTTGAAAACCCAGGATTAAAGGCACTTCCCTTTGAATTTCGGATAAAGTAATTTTCCACAACCAGAGACGTTTTGAAAGCCCCATTTGCATGTTTATTTCCACTGACAGCTATTGTAGCTTCTGTCACATTTGCATCTTTATTTAAACCGGTTCCAGCCTATTCCAACGGTAATAACATCCCGTTTTCATATCATTGAAGCTGAAATTACACCGACTTATAATAAATGACAACATTTTTTCGGGTTCACAACTTAAGCTAGTATTGAACTCTTTATCGACCAACTGGAAAATATGGACTGGACCCTGGACTGGACTCTGGACTGCACTCTGGACTGCACTCTGGACTGCACTTTGGACTAAACTTTAATAATCGAAGTTAATATTTAACTAATAACATTACGGTTAACCATTTCTATATAATTATTATATAGACACGTTTTGAGAATGCATTTTTTTTAAAGGAACAGAGACGAAAAATCTAACAATGCTGCCCACTAACTTTAGTCAACTCAAGCTACTCTTAGGTGAATACTGTGGCGACGATATATCTTCTGTGTGCGCTGTCGAAAGAATGTTAAGAATGTAGTCCAATTCAATATATTCCATATGTTAAGCGCGATCGCTTTGCGCACTATTACTACAATTAAACCAGATAGAACTACGAAACTAAGCACTTCAATTGTTTACAGCGGGAAGTAAGGTGTACAAACGCGGCCAGTTATACACTTGGCTATGATATCATGTGAAAGTTATGAACGCTGTGAAAGTTTGAAGTCATCACGTTACAATGTAATGTCGCCACGCGATCATATCTCGTGCGTGTGCTATTTTCGGAATGTAGTCCGATTGAATGAAAAAGAAATAATAGATGTATGCAGCTGAGAAGGAAAAAGACATTTTCTTTTATCTTTTGACTTTGATTTGTGACATAGAATGCATAAAAACGAGGCAAATACATTTCGTGAACTCTAATAATGTAATAAATAATAATATAATACTCTAATAGTATCGTATATCGGATGTCACGCTTCGATATTTTATAGGATATTACACGGTGGCGATAAGATAATTTTTGGAGTCTAAACCTCAATTAAAAAGTTAAAAAGGCTCGGTCTCGCATAGAAAAACGCTTGTCTCGCCAACCCTTGCCTGCGGTGCTTGTGTAAAAAATGCAAGAAAACTGAAGCCATTTTAAGTGTACGTTTTCGTAAAATCAAAGAAAGAAATATCCGACATATAGCATGTTCATTTACGGTGTTCTTCGTTTATAGACCAAGTTTATCCCTAATAAAGTCATTCTGGTCCTGTACAAAAAATGTCTCCCTTATGTCGGTAGAGTGAAAGGTTAGTAGCAATGGAATAAACATGGGTGCCCCCGCTTATTGACACACTCTTTTAGAGGATGGTAATAAACATTGGACTCTTTGCCAATTTTCTTCTCGCCTTCCTGCATGTACTCCCTTCTCATTTTTCCCACGATTATGAGGTCTAGTGGTGGCCGCGGGATAGCCGGAGGCTCTCGTAATTTCTGATTGCAGCCATAGCAAACGGACACTTTGTTATTGCAGAAGTTAAGAGAGGTTAAAACAAATGCTCCTGATGAAGGGGAGGGCTTTTTACCAGAAGCTTGAGAGGTCGCTTGTTCACCGGTTGGTTGTTGACGTGCTGGTTTTTGAGCGTGTTGACTGAGCGGTTGTTGACCAGCTGGCTGTTGACCGGTTGCAGCTTGTTGAGCTTGATGACCGACTGGTTGTTCACTGTGTTGACCAGTTGCTGCTTGGTCATGTTGTCCTGCTGTTTGTTGACCAGTTGCTTGTTGAACGGTGGCTTGTCGACCGGTTAATTGTTGAATTGGTGAAACAGCAGAAGGATCGTTATGTTCCTTGACCATAGGGTGTTTAATCCGCACAGGCCCACCTTTCCGCCGCGATGTGGATTTGGTTCCTTTTTTCCCTCTGCCTTTTGGCATGTCCAGGAGAGCAAGAGACGTCACATCGGGTTTCGCCTTCAAAGCTACATTGTTCACGAAGAGCACTGTCTCCTCATAACCTTCGGCAACTGCCAAAGTATGAGCGCAGAATTTATACGTGGCCCAGTTCACACAAGAGCTGTCGCATGTGAATTTGCCGTTCCCTTTGCAGAGTACTTTGTGCGGGTTGTGCGGGGAAGATTTGCTTGCAACGTATGTGGTGTCGTCGCCAAATCGGTGAATATCGCTTTCTGCAGAACTTAGAATTTGGTTAGCCTTGACGTAGATACTCTTAAGTTTTGGAAACGGTACGTGCAGGATATTTGTTTCCTCTGGTGAAATCGAAATGAAAGGGAATCCTGAGGAAGTCAGAATTTCTCGAAGGCTCTTTTTTTCTGTTCTTCGGTCATGCTATAGAACTTTCTTTCTTCCAGCTTTTTACTGGCGTATTTGTCGTCGAGAAAGCACTCTCCCTGCCCACACATTGCCAAATACTCAAGTGTCTCTTGCCTTGAGACTACTTTGCGAATGAGTTCAACACA
>CAXHUQ010000207.1:0-20000 GCA_964020085.1 Micromussa lordhowensis
ATAGGTTATATAACAAGTCCTAACTGTTCTTTCTGTCAAGATACCAAAGAAACTAGAAACCATGTGTTATTTACTTGTCCCTTTTCGTACTCTTTTTGGATGGATGTTATTGCCAACATTTTAACTAATATTAGTAATTGCGGATGTCTCTTACTAAGTGACGTTATCATAGGAATCTTGAAGGAGGGGATGGATCTAGTCAACTATGTAATAATTCTAGGTAAAAGTTATTTATGGAGTTGTAGGCACAAACAAATCAAACCATCAATTAGTCACTTTGAGAGAATTCTTGAAAAGAAATACGAAACTGAAAAATATATTGCTTTCAAATCGAATAGAACTATTTCTTTCCGCGATAAATGGAAATCCTATGAAAAATTGCTTTTAAGTCGCTGATTAATCAATTCTTCACTTTTAGCTAATCATCTAGAACTACTTTGTAAGTAATTTAATTTCATAAATGTACTTAAGATAATGTATACAAGCAATTAATTAAACCAATTAATTTAACTAAGTAATTTAATATGAAAACGTTCAATATAAGATCTATAATAAGTACACACGTGTATACATATATAATGGAAAATTGTAAAATAATAATGAATATAAAGAATAAAATGTCAAAAAAAAAAAAAACTATTATTTTTTCGCTCTTTGTAGGAATTTATTTTTTCTTTATGGTTTTGGAATAGTAAAACATTTGCTGATCGTGAACGTGTTGTCTTTTGGAATTGGCCCTTGCCCGTTCATTTTGTATGAATTGGCCCTTGCCCGTTCACCATACATTTCTTCTACTGGTTACCCCCCCCCCCAAAACGCAAAGGATTATGGGTCATGTGCAAGTAGCGAATAATAAAGTTTGTTGATCAAGTGATGTGGTGTCTACAGTAATCAGTAAATCATCAAGGACTGCTTTGGGATGTGCACTGCTTTGCGACCATAGTTCTAAGAAAACGGTTAAATTTTAAAAGCACGGTTATAAGATCTAAGAGTTTTGGTTTTGTGTGCGACCAGACTGAAACTCTCACTCGGCCAAATGTCGAATCACGCAACTTATCATGTTTATTCGCTAAAAGCTATTGAAACATTGATACACGGAAAATGTTACGGATATTGTTTTCTTTATTGTATGTAAAACATATTTTCTTTTCGTTTTATCGAAGCGTTGGATTCGAAGAGAATCTGATATTAGATACGCTATAAAGGTATTACCTCAGCTATGGAATGCGCTGACGTTGCAGCTTTCAATTTCGCTATGTGACAAATAAGATCGTGCTTACTTTGCCAGAAGCGACGGTCATTAATTTATTTGCAATTTTTCGAGTGACTACTTTGCTTGTCCTTTACTCATAGCACAGACAAACTAAAATTTGACTTTTAAGGAAGAATGCTGTGTATTACTTGCCAATTTTCATGTGACGTCATCATTTTACAAAATTTGGTTTCATCAAATGTAAGAATCTCTAATAACTTGGCGTTTTACTACGTTTAAGCTCGACAACGTTCTTCATTTTGTGACAGAGCGCGTTTGAATTTCCAAGTTTATGCGTTGCGTGACATCTAATGGCGGCCCGAGAAGGCTCTTGCGAAGGTCAAAAGATGAGTCATCGCCTAAGTTTTTGCTAATTGACCAGTTCTTGCTCTAGAAGAAGCATTAATTTCAATGTGTCGGAGCTCCAGAGTAATAACTTTTAGTTTAAATAGCCAACTCAGTGACAGATGTTTCTGTTACTTTACGGCCGCCATGTTTGTGTCCCTCCGAGGGTCACCAACATGGTGTCTTCATACAAAGCTCTATAAATTTGGGTGAAACACTTCTCCAAACAACGTTCGAATGTGCAATAATACAGTTTGTTGATCAATTAAGTGATGTGGTGTCTACAGTAATCAGTGAGTCATCAAGGACTGCTTTGGAATGTGCACTGTGTGATGTATATACGAAATAATTCATATATGAATTGCGGTTGTAGATGAAAGTCAAGAATGATCATCGCAGTATATTTTCCAATTTAAGCAATTGGAAAGAAGAAGCCTGAAAAAAATCAGGGCTTCAACGGGATTCGAACCCGTGCCCTCCGCGATACCGGTGCGATGCTCTAGTTTACCAACTGAACTATGAAGTCACACATTGGGAGCGAGGTCAATTTATTGTGCACTGTGTTGCGACTAAAGTGCTAAGAATACAGTTAAATTTTAAAAACGCGGTTATAAGATCTAAAAGATCTTCTTTTCATCTCAGACTGGAGCTTACACAATTTCTACACAAGTTATGCCAAGCCCATCTGATTATTGTTTGATAATTTGAAAGTAGAGTAGGAGAGCCGCCCCTCAGTTTGAAAATGAGTTCGCATTAAAATGAATTTGAATTTGATATGTTATTTGCTGAAGGAGAATAAAACAGACAGTTGGTCAGCCGGCCACCGCCACTTATGTTCTGTCTAAATGCTTAGGCTTAGCTTTAGGTTCAGGTGAAACAAAATGAAGTATAATGTTTTACCTGCACATGTTCCTTGCGCTGTCTTTTCAAATCCATCAAAACACGGGCAATCATAACCACCATCGTTGTTTTTACAACCTGAGAACTTCGGACAGGAATAAGTTCCTTCGTCGCATTCGTCAATTTCTAAGGCAAAAGAAAACATATGCAACAAAAATCGTAATGGAATACGGGAGACGTCATAGGACGCATGGGCTATTGTTTTGATCTCACTAATAAAATGCTGTGGATTATAATTACAACAACACAGGTTTGTCAATGATGTCATGTTCTTTAATTTGTTTATGCTGGTTGGTTTAATCGGTTTGACAGGTTTTTAAAGTGAATTAACATTGTCACATGAATTATCCGCGACAACATAGTCCATTACATACCACTTATTAACCGAGAGTGAGGTCATTACAGGGAAATCTCAGACCGAGGCCTTGATGTATTGACCGAGCGACAGCGAGGTCAATACATCAAGGCTGAGGTCTGAGATTTCCCTGTAATGACCGAACGGACGAGGTTAATAAGTTGTTTATTATATGGCCTTTTTAGCGCTGGAAAAGAAAAAACCGGAAGCGCTTTCCAATATCCGTTTGCGCGCGCGAGAGATCATTTGAGGCCATGTTCACTGAACAGAGAAAACCCTGGCCGTGCGATCGAAACCAGAAGGGACAGTAAAAACAGTTTCTTTGAAAATGAGACAATTTTTGCCTTTATTACGCCAAGACCTAGGTCAAATTTAACATTGAAAAAAATTTTTTATAATGCCCGGTCATTACAAGAAAATAATGCCCGCTAGGCAGCCAATCAGAGCGCGCGTACTATTGTAGCCATATAATAAATAGAAACAATGACGGAAAAAAGCCCTCACCGGTGCTTTCTATACTGCTAAGTTCAGCTTTTTTTCAAATAATGACTATCCTTTTATAATTACCTATACAACTCAATTGGCCGCTTTCCGGGCGATATCCTTGGCGACAGTCGCAATAATGCGAACCCACTGTGTTCACACAGACCATGTTCAGGCCACATGAGTCATTGACCGCACACTCGTCAATATCTGCATTAAAAAAATAAGAATTTTAAAACAATTATTCGACAAGCGCGCGTTGGATATGAGATGGTAGATAGCCAACGAGGCGCATAGCGCCGAGTTGGCTATAATCATCTCATATCCAACAAGGGGAGTGGAATAATTGTTTTATTAAAAACGCCCCAAAAATATAGCAAACTAAACTTAAAAAAATAAAAACGTCAAAAAATCACGCGTACGCTTACCATCATTCATAGAGTATGGTATAATGGCTCATAGCCCATGATGAACTCTCGAATTGCATTATCCAATGATCCAGTTTTTAATAATAAGAAATAATCAGCCTTAACGAAGGAGGACGTTAGTGTTATGAGCTAGAGCAGAAGGATGAAGCTGATAACACCTGTGATTATTCTGAAATAGTATATATTTGCAAATTGTTGCAAAGACAATATAACTGATAATCTGCATTTTAAGTTTTGATCTCCGTCATGGAGATATAATTTCGTTACTGGAACTTTGCCTTCAGATGTTCTTGTATCACCGCTCTCTTGGTCACTTCCTTGGATTTTTTTCCATTTCAGCAACTTCCCTCTCCAAAACATTGTAGCTATTTGACCACGGTCTTTATCATCCATGTCCAATACACCCGCATCGACTCGAGTCGACTCGCCGACTTTTCTTGCCCTACTTCATATCCTTAGTGTGTTTACGCTAAGACCCTCACCACTAGACTTCCAATAAGTCGAGTCGACTTTTACCAAGACGAGTCGTCACGACTCGAGTCGACTCGAGTCGAGTCGCCGACTTTTCTTACCCTACCCCATGTCCTTGGTGTATTTTACGTTAAGTCCCTCGCCACTAGACTTCCAATAAGTCGAGTCGACTCGACTCGTGTCGCCGACTTTTCTTACCCTACCCCATGTCCTTGGTGTATTTTACGCTAAGTCCCTCGCCACTAGACTTCCAATAAGTCGAGTCGACTTTTACCAAGACGAGTCGTCACGACTCGAGTCGAGTTGCCGACCTTTCTTACCCTACCCCATGTCCTTGGTGTATTTTACGCTAAGTCCCTCGCCACTAGACTTCCAATAAGTCGAGTCGACTTTTACCAAGACGAGTCGTCACGACTCGAGTCGATTCGAGTCGCCGACTTTTCTTACTCTACCCCATGTCCTTGGGGTATTTTACGCTAAGTCCCTCGCCACTAGACTTCCAATAAGTCGAGTCGACTTTTACCAAGACGAGTCGTCACGACTCGAGTCGATTCGAGTCGAGTCGCCGACTTTTCTTACTCTACCCGATATCTTTGGGGTATTTTATGCTAAGTCTCTCGCCACTAGACCTCTAGTTAGTCGAGTCGACTTTTACCACGACGAGTCGTCACGACTCGAGTCGACCCGACTCGTGTCGCCGACTTTTCTTACCCTACCCCATGTCCTTGGTGTATTTTACGCTAAGTCCCTCGCCACTAGACTTCCAATAAGTCGAGTCGACTTTTACCACGACGAGTCGTCACGACTCGAGTCGACTCGAGTCGAGTCGCCGACTTTTCTTACCCTACCCCATATCCTTGGTGTATTTTATGCTAAGTCTCTCGCCACTAGACCTCTAGTTAGTCGAATCGACTTTTACCAAGACGAGTCGTCACGACTCGACTCGAGTCGACTCGAGTCGCCGACTTTTCTTACCCTACCCCATGTCCTTGGTGTATTTTACGCTAAGTCTCTCGCCACTAGACTTCCAATAAGTCGAGTCGACTTTTACCAAGACGAGTCGTCACGAGTCGAGTCGCCGATTTTTCTTACCCTTCCCCATGTCCTTGGGGTATTTTACGCTAAGTCCCTCGCCATTAGACTTCCAATAAGTCGAGTCGACTTTTACCAAGACGAGTCGTGTCGAGTCGCCGACTTTTCTTACCCTACCCCATGTCCTTGGGGTATTTTACGCTAAGTCTCTCGCCACTAGACTTCCAATAAGTCGAGTCGACTTTTACCAAGACGAGTCGTCACGAGTCGAGTCGCCGATTTTTCTTACCCTTCCCCATGTCCTTGGGGTATTTTATGCTAAGTCTCTCGCCACTAGACCTCTAGTTAGTCGAATCGACTTTTACCAAGACGAGTCGTCACGACTCGACTCGAGTTGACTCGAGTCCCCGACTTTTCTTACCCTACCCCATGTCCTTGGTGTATTTTACGCTAAGTCTCTCGCCACTAGATTTCCGGTGACTCGAGTCGATACCAACCATAGACGACTCGACTCTATGCGGGTATATTGGACAACCCTCGTCTTTATATGACAAAGTATCCAGAATTTTGAGACTTAGGAACAACACAAGCAAGACCAGATCAGTGGAATTTTCTCTCCACCGTTTTGCTTGTATTATACTCACCATAACAGTTTTCTTCTTCGGCATCGAAGCTGAAACCATTCGGACAACTGCAATGAAATGATCCCACAGTATTTTCACATACTGCTATGCTTCCACAACGCTTTGCTTTGTTGCATTCATCAGTATCTGTAGAAATAAATTGGTCTTGATATAACACGCTCTTATGATTGGTTAATACACAAAGCGTCTGTTTCCGTGACATTAACACATTAGAATCGTCTGAATACGTAGCTCGCGTTTTACGTGCTGGAACACGTGTACAGAGTTTAAACTGGAAACAAAGGAGTATAAACGCGCGGAAAAAATCTCTTTCATTAGCAGGGTTTGCGTCTATCGTTCAGTGCCATGACTCTAAAAAGAGTCTCTTGGTATATCTTTTAATTCCTCGTTCGAGGTTTGTGGCCTCTCTTGGGTGGGTGTCATGATCAGTTCTTTGCGTGTGTTGTTTTATCGCTGATTCTCCTTTGCAAGCGCGGCCAGGATCAACTCCGCGTGAGCTCCACGAGCGCTTACTTTCACCTATGTACGTAAACGGACAGTCGTGACATTTCACATTTTCGTAAAAGCCTGTCTGGATACCCGTTGGCTCAAACATCCTTGGTCTCCTCCGCGCTTTTCAAGTTGGGTTTTGATGGGAAAACGTTAGCTCTGTTAAGTAGCGTTCTCACCATCTCTTCTTTGTGTTCGAGGGGGTTGTGTGAATTAAAGTCAAGGTACTTATTCGTGTGGGTCATTACAAAAGTATTGTGAATTGTCTTAAACCGCACAAAGACATTTCAGCGAAATACCTCAGGGTAACAACTCATGATTTGGAGATTTAGCGACTTTTTATTAAAATCAATATAAGCTTTAGAAATCCACTAAATCCAAAGTTCTGCAACTTACCAGAGCAGTTCTTTCCATCATTGGTTTTACTCT
Source organism: Micromussa lordhowensis (assembly GCA_964020085.1). NCBI lineage: Eukaryota > Metazoa > Cnidaria > Anthozoa > Scleractinia > Lobophylliidae > Micromussa > Micromussa lordhowensis. The sequence continues at coordinate 6,829 of CAXHUQ010000207.1, forward strand.
TGAAGCCAACGAAGCAGTTGCATCTAAATGATACCTCAGTGTTGGTGCACACAGAGTTGAAACCACAGATATTTTTCTCTTGTTTGCACTCATTGTTTGCTGCATCGAAACAAAGCCGATGCTTTAGTTAAAAAGAATTTCCACATCCAATGCTATTTATTTTTTTTATCTTATTACATCATTTGTAGCCATTGGCTGACATAATTTCAGAACGGTAGCTTTTGAATGCTACCAGGTCATCGTGCACCACGTGACCAGTCTGTAGATGATAAATTACCCAATGATTTTCGTAGCGATGCGACAACCCCCTTAAAATTAAAATACCCTCAGCTCTGCATACTACGTTTATGACGAGAAAATCGCGCGCAGTAGGGATGCACAGTACAATACAGAGGAATCACCTTAAATAATATGCTGAGACGCCCAGATCCTGGAACATGGCGTGAATACCTTCCACAAGAAGCTTCTCTTGAAGTCGTGACACTCACCTTGGGCGGCCACGCCGTCAACGAGAGAAACCCACTCCCTCGCGTCTACGCGTTTCTAATTCAAAATTAAAGACGTTCGCACCCATTGTTACTGCACATCCTTCATGCGCACGATATTCATGTAGCAAAGCCAATCACGTCATACATCAAACGCGCGCGCTAGGGAAAAAATTAAACGAGTATCACTGGCACCGGCTGCGCTAACGTCGCTTGCAATTCACATTCTTGGATGCTCCCTGCTCCCATTTTTCTTTTCATAGATTCCTTTTTCCCCGAGTTTAGTCATTTTAACAAAAAAGAAAACAGAAAAGAATGTCCGCGAGAAGTTACAAATATTTCGTTTTTTTCTGCTCTCGTGTGAGCGAAGTTTTCTTTGAATTGGAACCGGCACAGCTAATAAGTAGTCTTTTTCTAGGCCTATCCTACCTCAAGGAAAGATATCAGCTCCAAAAGTTTACTTAATGTACTTAGTTGTGTTGAATTGAGCACGTTTACCTGATCTAAATTCCAATAATGTAACTTTTCTATGTCCGATAGTTGTCTATATCTATATTTGCATCTATTTAGTCGGTAAAAATGAGACATCGCACCAAGTACTAGAAAAATTAAAAAACAAGCTTACATGGTCTTAAAATAACGAAAAACTCTATAAAAACAGATTGTCTTCAACACGTCTTATCTCAAAAACGAGCTTGCTGACCTCCCATTTTTGGCTTTTTGGCAAAAAATTATATTTACCTTACGTCATGATAACTAAAAAATCTGATCCAGGGAACATTTTGGGTACGAACGTCCTTAAAAATGATAGCACACGGGCTTGTAGCGCGAGCAGTAACGAACTTGTTTGATTTACATTCCAGCTATGATGAAGGTGGAGAAGCCAACGAAAAAATAATAGAAAAAACCCCAGATTTGTGGATGAATGAATACCTTTCGAAATAGAGAGGTGAAGACCAGCAATGAAGATACAGATCACCAGGGAAATGAGAATCGGTCTTGTAATAGCTCCCATTTTCAGAGAAATTGACTAGTCCACCCGTTCATGCAGTCCACGGACGTGAGTATTGCCATTGCTGAACCGAAAAAGCTTCGAAATTAACTTACATCCGTATGTCATAATGAATTAATTACGTCAATCTAACCAATCACAGCGCGCATTTCCTGTAGTGGTCGCGTGTTCAGAAAGACTGGCATCACTGGGTTTCATTTAGTTTATTGAAGAGTCCAAAAAATGAATTTATTTTCCTTTATTTTTTCCTGTATTTAGTATACATTAATCTCTTTAATCAGTTACTATGCTTGAGAAACTATTCTCAGATTTTTTTTAAAGAATTTGATGAGTTTTGTTAGAGGTACTTATTAACGAGAGACAGTATTTGAATGTTAGACACAGATGAATGTTATAAAGTAGAAAATCACGCGCTGGCAAAATATGTGAAAACCAAGGGGATTGTTATGTTTTATATACTAGTATGTGTGATATACTAGTATGTTTTTTATATTAGTATGCGTGCAGTCCTCATCACATATGGCATCAGTAAAGGATTAATAACAACGGCAAAAGATAAGAAGTTCATTGTCATCGCTACTTACTGTGCACGAGAGACAGTCTTGGGTCAGCTTGGGCTTTTGGTTTTAGATTTTGGTTTTCTTTTCTTTGGCTTTCTTTGGTCTTTCAATCGCATTTATGCGCGTTGGAAATTTAAACCTCGCGCAGTGAACATTTCAGTACAAAAAGAAGAGTCCGTGAAAGGTTTAAGACAAAATCCAATAAGAAAAAACCTTATACCAGAATAACTTTAAGCATATTACAGTCCTTTTTACATTTTCTACAAGCTAAAGATATAAACAGTTGCCTGCGGATGACACCAAAAGCAATTTCCCATGGGAACTCGCGTTGGATGCAAATGCAATCTCAGTGGGTTAAGAATACAGTGATCAAACGCATTTATGAATCTGCGTGATCTATAGCTTAGAAAGGGTCTGGATGGGTGTAATGAAATCTTTTTGAACGAGCCCATGACCAATGGACATGGCTCCTACAATCAAGGAATAATTTTTCAGCGATTTATGAGATATCAGTTAAAAGAACTCATTTCTCAAAAAAAAATCCTTATACAAAAAGAACGAAGAAAATAATTTTTTTTATGTCTTTAACCGCCCTGTGGACACTTCAATAATCTAGAGTTCTTTATCTATAGACTTTTCACAGCTTCCCTCTGGAGAACTGTCCGGCATTGAGGTGCTTGAGGAATAGATAAAAACCAGCCTCAGTCAATTTGTCAGCTGTATCTGAGTGGATTCGAGTAAAATGTAAAGAAAAAAATTAGTGCTATCCGGTTAGAAACAAAATTAACATAAATGTTTTATTCATAAGGAAGTTCTTTTTCTATGGTTTATTTTCCTTTTACGCTGTATACTTCGTAACGTTCTCCTCTCGAATTGCCATTTTCATTTTCTCGACACGTGGTCATATGCATGCTAATCAAATGAAGAGCTGTCTTCTTATTTTACTAGTTGTTCGGAGCGGGTGGATATTTTCGCTAAATTTCAACTGAATGTTAGCACCGTTTACTTTCATTCATTTATGACCTGTCAATTTTACCAAATAAAGAGCGCCCAAATTAAAATTAATGAATCATTTTATTTTATACATCCTGATTTTAATTTCATGACAATGCGGACTCTTGAAGCCGAGAACAACAGAAAATGTCGATTCTCAGAAATCTACTGCTGACTCTTATAATTTGTTGAGATCATTTGGATGACTGCCTTGCTCAGTTTTACTCGCTTCGTGTCCTTCATCCATTGTGAGTACAGTGAGAAGGTACTGAAATGATATTCATTTAGACGTTTTTTATTGGTTTAGGCCTTGTAGTCCAGAGACGTGATAGCAGGAGCTTTGACAGCCATATTGTTTTCTTTATTGTTATTAATGTTTCGCGTGCAGCATATTGTTTTCACCAGTAAGTTTTTGCGGTCGTAATGCTTTACAAACATTGGTTTTCCTCCTACATTTCCAATCATCACTAATAAAACAGTACTTTGTTAGATTGTAGAAACTGAGAGCGTCAAATCTTCTATATTCAATGGTTATTTTACCGAAAAAATAAATTCTGGCACAAAGATTATATTTTACCCAATACGAACAGAAATATAACCTTATGTAATATGAAATGCAGATCACTAACAGTTTTCCATTGAACTAAAAATGACCTCCGTGGATAGATTGTAAATGAGATAAAGCGCGACAGTATATTACTTGCTAAAAATAGACATCTAATTACAAAGGAAGTCTTTAGAAATATGTGAGTGAAATGCTTCATGTATATCCGACATTGTCTATCTGGTGACCTCAATACAGTGGAATTTTCTCATATCAATCAACACACCGCAATATCTTGTTCGGTCCCCTTGCACTGATAAAAGAGATTTGAGGTTTTAAGCAGACTAATGTATTTTTGTGGCGCAATGGCTATCACACGAACTCTCTTGCAGGTGTTTATAACTGTCGTATATCCTTGAGGAGACTGAAAGGTGTCACCAAGAACACATTTTATTCACTTCTGTTGTCACAGACACTCAGCTTTTAATTACGTCACATAAGGCGGTTGCACTTGAATATCCGCCTGTTTTCCAATATGACCAGACTTTTAAGACTAAGAATAGTCGCTGAAACAGGGAACAATACGATGCTGGGAACAGAAGGAACACGATAAAGGCCGCTGTAGGAAGAGAAGGTGAGTCCCTGAACAAAGAACTAAGTCACTTGATAATTTCGAGTCAGCTAGAACAGTAAATACGAAGAAATTGCCATGAATAAAAAGCATCATGTTGAACGGTCAAGATTCAACCGACGAAAACGAGGTGAAAGAAGTCTTTCCGAATATAGTACAAGCTGTAACTGAATCAATAAGGATTTGGCCTTTAATAATTTCATCTAAAATATAACGTTAAATTAAACCAAATTGAAATAAAGAAAAGGAAAGCCAAGTTGTCTCCCAATTACGCTACGGTAAAGCAGCTCCAATATGAAATTATAATAAATCTGAAGCCATATCATAGAACAGAATTGCGCCATCACGAGGGAAGGAAGGTTAGTGAGTCTGTGGACAATCGCCCATAATAATGTCCATAATAATGACTTTTGAATCTTTTCAAAAGATTTGTCTTCAGAACGAAAACGAAAACGCGAGTTGATAGTAGGGCAATTCGCGGTGCCACCGGTCTGGCCTGCCAGAATCTCTAATGTGCTTCTTACGACTTTAGTGGACTGTCGTGTACTCTCGTGTGCGGGCCAGAGCTTAATCAGTAAATAACTATGACTTAAATACATCTAGAAAGTTAGTTTGACTTGCGTATAATGAGATTTAACAAAGCTTGGGAATTAGTTGGATCGCAAGTGACTATTTTCGATCATGACATTGTTTTGCGTGACAATTAAAATAAATCCCAGTTTGTCATGAGCTTGGATATGTAAAATATTGTTTCAACGAAGGAAGATTTTCATATAATTAGGGTTTTTGCTAAGAACTTTAACCGATGAAAATATCATAGTGTGAAAGAACTAAATCGTGCAAAATTGAGTTATCGTGTGAACTTTTAAAATACGTTGCAATATTTACAGTGGTGGGAACCTGTGAAAATTTGAAGTTTTCGAAAAGGAACATCTCATTCAATACCAATTTAATTTATTCTTATAATATCAGTGCCCGTCAATGGATGGCGCGGTTGTTATTGATTATTTAACCAAACTAAATGTGTTTATGATAATGATATGCTAGTACTTTACACCCGAGATTCCGAGATCCCAACCATTAGGGATTGACCATTAGAAAAGTGATGAGGGGTGGGGGGGGGGGGGAATTTTCACCTTGCACGAATTTTTTTTTCACTCCCTGCTTGTGCAGTAATTGTTTTTGCAGCTGAAACCCTCTGCACAAATGTTTTTCAGACAAATATTACTTTTTTTCCAACAGTGAAATCTTGATTCATCCGGCAACAGATCAAAGGATATAGGCCACTTTATGTAATATAAATAATAATATACCAGGGCCTGGGGTAAGGCCCCAAGAATGTTTTGAATAAGAATTATTTTTAATAGACATTGGCATATTTTATATATTAAATAGAAGTCACAATTGGGCCTTCCTTTTGCATGAATCTGTTTTCTTCGCCTTCCTCTTCGCTCGTATTTTTTTCTTGATATTTTCCCTTGCATGAATTTTTTCCCCACCCCCCATCACTTTTCTAATGGTCCATCCCTAGGTTAGTCAATAACAATCAGAACCCATGCCCCCACCGTTTCGTCCTTCTCTTCTATTTAAATCGAGAGACACCTAAGTACCTTTACTTTGCATGTAGGTCCTAAGTGTCAATTTATAAGTGTAAAATAATTCATGTTTTTTTTTTCTCAGTCGTTATTAGGTCAAGTGACTACAAACATTGGCAGACTTCAGACATGTCAGCTGACATTGCTGTAGCCACAATACTCACCACGCTTATCATTATCGACATTTTTGGAAACTCGCTCGTTTGTTTTATTATAAAAAGAAATAAAGATATGAGGTAAGCTTAGACTATTGTAGTATATCTCTAGCTTTTATATGTATGAATATTTGTAACTGAAACAGACACACAGTACTTCCCTTTGCTGGGGAGGAGAAACTAAGTGCTATCTGGGCTTTTTTGTGGTTTCCTATATAATGACTCGTGATAAACATTTTTACAGGGAAGGCTGTATGAGTGAATCATGGCCATCTGGGCCTCATGTGTGGAATGGATTGAGTGGCTGAGTGCCGGGACGTGATTATAATATTGTAATATTCCTGCTCTCTTGAGTTGCACATCGTCACTATGAATACCTCACACATTAGGCTTCTCCGAATTGTTATTTTAAAGAATATAGTTCCAGACTTCAGCTTCATGCAGTTTTTGTTAAATCGAGAAAGATATTAACTCCACAGGAGTCCCATCAATTATCTACTTGTGAACCTAGCGATATCAGATATCACGTTCGCGGCGTTTGTAGCTCCAAATCATATCTTAAAGAGAGCTTTCACCCACCCAGACGGGGCCGTTGGTTCATGGTTATGCAGGTTTCTGACAGGCGGAAACGTGGCATGGGTGGGTGCAGCTGCCTCGTCTGTCACGCTGGTTGCCATCGCCGTTGAACGATACTACACGGTCACGTGTCCCCTTGGTAGCAGAGGGAAGCTCACAAAGCGAAAACTGAAGGTAGGAGTGAAGAAAAATTAGCAAGAGGTTATTAATAATTTCGTTTAGTAAGTCCTGGCTGGACTAGAAACTGTGGTTGGACTTATACTTGGGTTTACGAACAACGGGGGGGGGGGGGGGGGCGGGGGCTATATAGGTATGTGCGGCCCCAAAGGGTATGGTTTTTCACCCATTTTGGTCATAAATAGGGTATCGATTTTGGCCATTTTGGTGATAAATAGGGTATGCTTTTTGCTCTCGTCTACAACTGGGTATGTTTTTTAGAAGAAGCTACTTGTTTTCATCATTATCGATAAGGTCGTCAACCAAAGCCCTTTATAAATTATGTTTCAGGCAACTGTTGCAGTCGCAACGGCCATAAATAGGACATCAAATTTTTAGTCAAATCATAAATAGGGAAACGGTTTTGGAAAGCAGACCGCACACCCCACCCATTTTTTCTGGGAGTACCCCTCCGGGAGGAACATATTTTCGAAAGCTGTATCATATTTGCTAAAACAAAATCGACGCCATTGAGCGGTGTCTTTATCTGCATGTGATGCAAATGCGCAGTTTGCCCCATACTGAATTACTGTATAATTTTTCCAAACATTACGTCATTTTAAAATTAAAACAACCACTTTCGTAAGAAAATGAAGTATTGGGTATCATCGCCTGACAGCCTGTTTTGCCTTTATGTTTTGCTGAACACACTTCCGATAGTTTTATTTTCGTTTTTATTTTCTCCCACATTCAAAAAATGGTGACACTATCGACTTCTTTTGAATGCATTCTGCAAGACCTCTTAGATTGTTAGACTTTTTTTACGTTAGCTGTCTCCAGTTTGTCACCTTATTAGCACAAATGAAAAACCTATCGTTTCTGTGATAAAATTATAAGAATATCTGGATTTCCACTTTCATAATTTAGGTAGTAAGTTTAAAGCTCTTATTCACCTCTTTCGTCAGTCACATTGTAGAGAATAAGTTTGCAATTTCATTGTTGTCAATGCTCGTTTCTAGCATGACAGTCAAGTTAGGAATAAGCATTGCTAGTTTTATTGTCTTAGTTTAAGAGAACGTGAATTCTCTTCCAGTCACAGCGTCTCAAAAAAGCCCGCACGGCAATCCAGCGCGGATTTGCATCGATCGCTGTTTAGTACTTCAACACAAAATCATTCTTGTTAATGTATGGTTTTTATTTTGGCCGATTCTAGGTGATTATTCCCGGTTGCTGGATCTTTGCATGGACTTTAAACATTCCACTGATTATTGTTACAAATTTCGATAAAGAAACTGCTGACTGCAAGTGGATGTGGCCTGAAAAGTGGATGGGCGCGGCAAATGAGACCGCTTGGCTTGTTGGGTTGGCTTTTATCCCTTTGATGGTGATGACTGGCTTATACTCCAGAGTGGTACATATGTTGTGGTTCAAAAGGAATAACGACAATGAACTAGCCAATCGTCAAAAGGTGAGAGCAAATGAAAAATTCGTTAAACAACAAGTTCAATTCTGGTGAATCAATAGTAGATTCTACCATTAAATAAATATATCTTATTAGACGTTTTGGTGTGTAGTATCGTTGTTTATCTTTTTTTCAGCTCGTGAGCGGGCGGAATTCGACAAATCCTGCAATGTGATTGGTTCCTGGAGCGGGAGGAATTCTCTCATACGGACCACTATAGCGGGCGGAATCCATCGAGTTGATCTATTTTCGTGAATGAATTAGCGGTTATCGTCAATCTTTCGCCCTTTTTACACTTCCATAGACGATTAATTATTGCAAGTTTATCTCTATTCAGAGGGCAAGGAAAGTTAAGCTACTGTAAGTAAATTCAATTGAATTTTTTGAAGTTGTGAGAGTTTGTTTGGTTGTTTGTTGCTCGGCGCTGTAATGGCACGTAATCCTTTGTCTCTCTGTAGAATTTGAAGTAAAAACTGAGTCAGTTTCAGTCGGGTTTCCCTCTCTAATCGTTGCTGTATTTGAGAGAATTGCTGTGCAGTACACTTAACGAATTTCCTCGCTATCTGCTACTCAATTTACTAGAAAAGTCTAATTTAGTCGAGTGATTCGCAATGATCGACAAAAACTGTTTTTGTAGTACAAGTTCAAACTTTGCACACAATTTCACACCGGGAAAACAATTTTGGAAACCTTAACTGGGGAACTAAATGCACTAACATAAAGAAGTTCGAAATAAATCTGTTCTTTATTACATCTTTCTTTGGATAGTATCTGATTTACTCGCTCGTTCGCTCGTTAGATTTTTTGCGAATGGTTTGTAGACGGCGCGTAAGCCGATTCAATGGCAAAGTTGCGTAAACAAGCCCACTTGTAAGCCAGTTCAAGGCAAGAAGAAAAAGATAAAAATGTTATTGGCCGGCTTAGGGTCGGTCCGTATAGGGAAAAACTCTGACCTCAGGCTTGAAAACCTCGGTCACAGTTTTTCCCTATACGGACCTCCCAGCCGGCCAATAACATATATATATTTTTACGAGTTGTGCAGTATTTTGACGAGCCCGTAGGGCGAGTCAAAATACAAACAACGAGTAAAAATATATATATGTTATTTGCCGGCTGGGAGGTCCGTATAGTGAAAAACTGTGACCGGCCGAGGTCTCGAAAATGCTGCCCGAGGCCGCAGGCCGAAGGTAGCATTTTCAAGCCCGAGGTCACAGTTTTTCACTATACGGACCGACCCTAAGCCGGCAAATAACTTATTTATTTTTTTCCTGCGCTAATTTGGCTTACAATTGGGTTTACACAACTTTGTTATTGAATTGGTTTACGTGCCGTCTACAAACCATCGTAAAAAATCTAACGAACGAACGAGCGAATAAACTCAGACACTACCCAAAGAAAGATGTATTAACAGATTTATTTACCTTTTGACCGTAAATTGAGTAGCAGAAAGCGAGGAAATTCGTTAAGTATATTCTACAGAATTTCTCTTAAATACAGCAACTATCAGAGAGGCTAAACTCGACTGCATTTGACTTCTGTTAGCTTAAAATTGTGCGGTGAAAAACACAGAATTACGCGCCATTACAACGCCGAGCTACAACAAAGCACACAAACTCTCAGAGCTACAAAATACTCAATTAAATCTACTTACAGTGACCTTCCTTGCTATTTAAAAGTGGCCAGAGGTAAACTTCCGTTGATTAATCGTCCATGGAAGTGTAAAAAGGGAAAAGATCGACGATTACCGCTAGTTCATTCACGAAACCTAGCTGAACATGACAATTTCACCGGCGCTGTTTCCCGCCGTTACCGTGACCGTGGTCAGAGATAGGAAAATCCGGACCGCGCTAAGAACCAATCAGATTGCAGGATTCGTTACCGTGCCCTCTTGGAAAAAAATAAACAGCGATACTACACACCAAAACGTCTAATACGAGATTTATTATCCAACGATTTCTTTTCCCAAAATTCTGACTTGCCAAGGTTTTGAACTTCACGCGGCCGGGAGGAATGAGGCGAGTACAAATATCTGTTATACTCGTTTCGCGCGATATTTGTACTCTAGGAAGCAGAGTTGGATAATAAACGTGGTTACCACAACATTTACTATAGACAGGAATATGAAACCTTCACACAATGCATTTCCATTTTGAGGAACCAAAACCGCAAAAAAAAAGATAAAAACAGTAGTAAGAGGGCGACGTTATTATCTGGCCAATCAAGCTGTCTGATGTGAGAAACAAATTAAAAAAACACATGTTAAGAGGCATCTCTAAAAGTAGAACAGTTGGACTGCTTTCTGAGCTAGCGTTTGCCTCTATTTCAAACGGAGACTTGAGGTTCTTGACGATTCGACGGACGTTACCTATACCTGAAAATGATTTTGTACTACGTGTATTGAAAAATGCCTTGAATATTCGACAATTCGACTTCCGGCATGTCGATTCGACATTAACGGAGACGGGTCGTGTCGATTCGATCGAATCGTGTCGAATCGCCAACTTTTCAGAGCACCCTCAAAGCACAGATGCGCTATACAAGTCTCGCGCAAATGGACTTCCGGTATTTCGAATCGACATAACGGGAAACGAGTCGTGTCGTTTCGATCGAATCGTGTCGAAACGACAACATTTTCAACCCACTCTGTATAGCCCAGTTGCGCTATATTTTCTAAGTCTCGCGCAAATCGACTTCCGCCATGTCGAATCGACATTAACGCATCGTGTCGATTCCATCCAAGAAATCACGAATCGACTTCCGGTAATGCGAATCGCAAATGCAAGAGACGAATCGACTCTAATTGGTTGTATTGGACAGCCCTCGTAACATCAGGCACCGCGGAGAGGGTGGGGCTGGGGGGCTTTAGCCCCCCCCCCCCCACTTTTTTTGGCTGATTAAATTACACAAAGTCTTACACAAAAAAGTTCATCGCGTTATTTTATGTCAAACGTGCGGACCTCAGAGGCACGTTCAAAGAGTCAGACTTTAAAATTTCTGGGTGACTTTCTTCCTTTCTGTCTGTTGAGTTTAGCTTAGAACTTAGCCAATACATCTATTTCATGATATTTTGTTGAAATATGAGGTTGTAATACGTTTTTTTCTTTGTTTTTCATTGAAAACAATTAAAAATTAACTTAATGTTAGCGTTTTTTGGATGCATTTCTAGCCATTTCAGAACAACAATATTTCAAATTTTCCCGGGGGAGCATGCCCCCGGACCCCCTAGTTGGCTCACGCTTGCGCGTTTGCGTTAGCCCCCCCACTTGAAAATCCGCTCCGCGGGCCCTGAACATTTGAGTAAAACCCATTTTGATCAGTCCTCAATTACAACGGACACGAAAAGTAACTTGAAAATGACCAATTCTTGATATATAAAGTCAATGTAAAACAAAACCTACCTTGTGGCTAAGGGCCGATTTAGAAGCTTAAATACTAGATCACAGTATCTTGCGTTCAGTCATGAATTTACTATAGGCTATTTGAAACTATTTTTCGTTTCCCCTGAGAGTATGAAATATCGGATCAGCTGTACAGCTTCCATCATTCTATATTATCATTCGATGCATTTTTTCCTTTCTTTACATTGGCCGAGAGCCCACCACGTGACTTGCAAATAACTGCCTACAAATAATGGTCTGCTGATGCGTAGTACCGTCTAAACCTGTTTTGCTGCAAATAACATTCTGCTCATGCGTAGTTGGAACCACGTTCTCGAAAGAAAAATGGCAGACCCCTTCCCTGAGCTTCCAGGGAGTGATTAAAATATGAAAACAAACTTGGTGATCGAATGATAAAACAATTATTGAACTCGGGTATCGCAAAATATCGTGATTTGTCAGTGTCTCGCAGATCAATTATTTGCCGAAGCCGAAGGCTGAGGCAAATAATTGATCGGCTCGCCACTGACAAATCACGATATTTTGCTCAACCTCGTCCAATAATTTTTAATTGTTTGAAGTTATGAATGTCATGGACCTATAAGATGTTTGTACAACAGTGGCAAGTAAACTGCACTAGACTGGTCAAGATTGGATCGATCATTTAAAATGATCATGGCTGTTTTGTTTTTAAACACTAGTTCCAAGCCTTAATAACTGTACAAATAATGTTTGTTGTTGCTTGAGGATTTTAATTGTCACATCTAGATCCCATGGGACTTCCATTTAAAAAGGATGTCGGGGGGGGGGGGGGGGCGAGTGCTCGTCGTTCCTTTTTAAAAAAGTGGTTTTGGTACATCTTAGGGTGTTCAGCCTCTAAAGGTCCACAGCAGGAGCTTTTGCGGTACCTCTTAGGGTATTGAGCTGATAAATATATGACAGCAGATACTCGCCTTTTTAGAGTTGTCAGCTCTTAGGAGTGAAAATCCAAGCCACACCTACAAAACAGGATCTAGGTACCTCTTGGTGGTTCTTTTCAAATGTCGGGCGAGTACCCTGGCCCTTTTTATGAAGGAGTCTCCCCAGGTCAGGATTAAATGAGTTGATTCCTAACAAAGTGTTCTTCCCTCTGTGGTTATTCCACCAGTTCTTTCGTCGTTGTATTTTCAGGGAGTTTTGAGAGTCCGGAAGAGAGCCACCTTGAGTGTGATCACTGTCAGTGCCATCTTTGGAGTCTGTTGGATTACTGGCTTATTTGTTTACGTTCTAAGCTACTATGATATCTACATGTTTGGACCTGCCTCCTACGCCATTTCCGACACGATGTTCATGTTTAATTCTGCTGTCAACCCTTTTGTATATTCTCTATTGAATGAGCGATTCCGGGAAAAATTGAAAGGAATGATATGCTGCAAGTCTTCAACTGTAAATGGGGCTCGTGCATCCAGGGAACCTTACAGAGCCAGGCTGCCCGACAGCACTCCACATGCTGTCCACAATGCAGGTGCGGGCTGCAGCTCTACATTGTCCATTGATCAGTCCGGTTCATCAATGCTTTAAGAAGACAAAAAATAACCTGAAGGCATTCACGGACCATAGTGTTGGAAACAACCTACCACCATAGAC